>VDFB02389901.1:81755-127243 GCA_007258455.2 Sequoia sempervirens
CAAAACACTATGCCTTTTCAGCCATTAAGTTGTACTGTACTGTATATTATTGCTTAAAATATCAATAAATCACTGACCTTTATTTGGTACTTGAACATGCTTCTCATGTCCATTACATTGTGTTTTGATGTGTCTTCTGAATATTGGATGTTTGGCTAATGTTATAGTGTATTAACTCTTGTTCTTCATCCTCTACATTCTTTGCATCCAACTTGCATCTTTAACATGAACATCCAACTTGCATCTTAACACGAACATCCAACATTGCTTAAGGAAGGTACTCCAGTTGGCTCACAACTCTTGTTTATTTATTTTCTATTTTACCATTCTACATTGAGGAGCATCGTTATTTTCTTTCTTATCATATTAAAATCTATTTCCTTCATTATCTAGATCTATATTATTTATCTTATTATTTTACTTGCTATTTTTAGGATTTGCCTCACTATCAAGATCCATGGCATTGATCCCTTTTATCGTGTCAATTATATTTATTTTATTTGAACCCTATCCATCATATGTTGATCATATCCTTAATGTGTTCATGCTCATCGATGTCACATTATGACATTTCGTTATGTTATTAAATTGATGTTTTCTAGCCATTGAGGGTTGTATCCCTTATTTTTCTAGTGTGTTTCAAGTAATAATGTTATTTTTAATTGTATCTTTAGTCTATTATTGTTATATGCTTATTTTTACTCTTGATATATTCAAAAATATCTTCCTTCAGTTAATTTCACCCTATTTTTGCAACCAATTGAAGGGAATATACATAATCACAAACATTCTCACTTTACATTTCTTCTATCTTGCAAATTAGAAGCTACACATAATTTTTTATATTTGTAGAAATTCATGAGAGAATATATGTGAAAGAAAATAACATGGAAGGAGAATCTTCATCCTTTATGGACAAAAAAATCATCAATCTATTAAATTTGTTTTATGCATGTATGCGAATGTTACATATTTAGAGATGCATGATCCATACTAAGAAATTCACATCCAATTCAAAGTGAGGAGAAAAATCAATCATGAAAAATGCATTCTTATTGAGTTTTCCTATTTAGTTTTGTGCCTATTTTATTTAATGTATTAGTGCATTTGAATTGCTATAAATGAATCATTTTTATGCATAGATTGACTCACATATATGGGGAGCACAACATACACAGTTATGCTATTTTACTGATAAAAAAAGGACCACTTTGTGTGCTCCCCCTTTGTCAAACCTTTAATCTTCACTATTTAAAAAAAATAGTAGTTTAGAAAGTAGATTCAAAGCACAACTCTTGTTCTTGTTGCATCTTCAAATTTTGAATGTAACCATTTTCATTTTCTCGTGAACAACAAACTTTGCTAATTTAAAAAAAAAAAGTGGCATCTTAAGAACCATTTTTGTGCCACAACTTTGTGCACTTACCCTTTGCTATTAATATAGTTCTTGTTTGGATAACTCATCCTATAGAGACATATTTGTTTATGTTGTTGGAAAACACATGGCAAAAACCAACTCAAAATAGTAGAATAGTGAGTGAAAGTGATATGTACAATCATGGATTCAAAGAAAAGAAAAAACCAAAATGGGATTAGTTAATGGAATAACCATTTTTCAGCTCATCTTGCTTCTATAAATGGCTAGGCATTCATAAGTTAAATGATCTTGTTTTTATTGTCTTGGGAGTATTGAACATAAAACTACGAATGTTAGCCTCAATATAACATGGGTCAAAAATTGATATTTTCTTTTTACATCTAGTTCCAAAATAATGTGTAGTATGTTATAATTATTTTACATATATTTTGAGCCTATAAGAACTAGTTGTAAAATAAAATTCATATGACTAGAGGTAGTGCAAACATGCCATCCAAATGAATTTACTTGTATTTGTATAGGCAAAATGGTGAAAAGTTATGCCTCTTTATACTATTTCTATTTAATTCTTAATTAAAATATATCAATTTTACTTGCACTTTTTATATATAAAGTGGAAGGATTTCAAAATAAGATATTCAACCTAAAATTCAAATATATTAAATTTCAAAGCACTCAAGCATTCTAATTAAGGTCAATTATATAGAAACCCCAAGTTATATGGTTTGGGGTAACAAATAAGTTGAAATAAATGAGAGTAGAGGGACCAGTAGAAAATATTATTTGGCAACATGGGATACTAAGGGAATGAATAAAAATGTCGAAGACAATTGAAAATCATTTCTCGAATTCCTTGGCAATAAGCAACATGTTTTAGAGAGGAAATTAGCAAGTCATTACAAAGCTATGTGTGCAATACACATCAATGGTAAATGACTATAGATTAATATAGGACAAAGAAAAAGGGGAAGAGTCAATGTCAATGAGTTGGTGTGGAGGAAGAATATGTTTTTAAAGAAAGTTATAAATGCACTTGACAAGAACTTTAAATGAATAAGCAATAGGGATTGGAAACTAGAAAGGAAAGTTAATAGAAATATCCTTGAGTTTATTCTAACCAATAAGCATATATAATAATGAAGTTGACAAATTCAATATTGATGTTTGTTCAAGAGTGGTCTAGTAGAGTGCTTGCATGGGTTGCTAATTTGTTCATAAGCAAGGAAAGATTGCACTTTTGTATGCATGTTAGAAATCTTGCTTGTGTTAATTTATTTTGTAGCATGTCAATGTTAAAGTCTCTTGTACTACCTCAAGCTTTCACCTAAGACATTAAATGATGAAAACTAGATGAATAATTTTTGTGTTGCAAGTGTGGCTTTTGCATGTTGCATTACATAATCATGCACATAATGTGTGATAAAAATAAAAATGATTTATACGACACCCAATGCCAATTCACCAAGCATGGTAACACTAGTGAAAGCTTTAAGTTCCATATTGTGTGAAAAAATCTCTATAACAATCATACAATAGGATAAAGTTTCCTCTATGATGGAGATTAGACACTAGACCACAATCATGTTCTGTTACAAACATAAATAATATAATAAGAGTAAAACCCACTCCATTGCACATCAAAAGATGACACAATCAACATCTAAAAAGATACACAAGGTTTCAACCAATCAAATCATCAACTAACTGATTGCACATAAACACCCACAAAATAACCACAATGACTATGAATTAGGGATCCTCTTACTCCAACAACAACCCATACTCACAAATGGACAAGAGATGATAAAGATGGTATGATAGACATATCCCACAACCTCATACAAAAAAATAAAACACATGTTCATAGGGTTGTGGATGTGACAATAAGACTTTGGTACATGTACACCAAAGGTTTGGTACAAGCAAATCAATATCTCTCAAAATATCCAAAAGAACACGTAAACTAATATGCTAGGAAAAAAGACCCTTTGAAACATTCCCTTTTAGATTTTTTTTCCAAAAAGATGTAGGATATGTTGACTATCCAAGGGTCCAAACTATTACGCACTTTTAGATACCAACCTATTTTGAGAACTGTAGTGCACCTTAAATACAATAGTGCTCAAATACTATATTCATTCAATTGTGTTGTAAGCCTATTCTTCTATTTTGACCAGGGTTCACAAGAAATAACTTCCTAAACCAAAAGCACTAAATATTCTAAAGATTTTCTTGCATTGAACTCAATTATCTCTGATAGAATACAAATCCAAAGATTGTTGAACAAGTTCACACATCTACTATCATGTGGATCTAAAGGATCACACTCACCAAGAGGGCTAGAGAGATAGGGACCTCAAATGCAGATCCACAAAAACTTTATTTAATCTATAAAAGCACATACCTCTTTGCAGCTACACACATACCATAGGAACTAAGGATACAACCACCATTTTCAACCATCCATTACTTCTACCAATACAGATTTGATTGGAGTGGACCCACCCACAAATAAAATGAAGAAACCAAAAAAAAAAAAAAAAACCTCCTTTTTTTTAACACCACTTATGGATTCTATCAATCCTGTGTTGCAAATCTTGCTTCTTAGTGCAAAAGGCGTTTATGAGTACAGCACTGACAATTAAATGTAAAACAGCAGCAGAAGCATTTGACAAGTTTAATACATTGAAATCGTCAATGCTGCACCAATACGCATTTGCTAATCGAAACTTGTTGGAAATATTTAGCTGATGTCTTCAAATCATGAAAATTACATCTTTTATTTTTATCTAAAGGAATAAGAAGACAATGTATTTAGTGTATTTGTAGTCCTTGTTAAGGATTGTTTGATGTGTTTAGATGATATCTTGTATTGTTAATTTGTAGGTGCAAGAGGTGGGTTTTTTTTATTGAATCAAAGCATTACAAGAATGGAGCTATCAATAGGCAATTGAAAAAACTATACAGTTAATAAAAAAAACAGCAAAGAGACTGAAAGCAAAAATTTATATGAGCTGCAAAATAGTATTACATTGGCTAATTGTTGTCGAGCTGAAACTTCAAGACTTGTTCCTTAACTTGTTGGAGCTGGTCCATGACTTTAGCATTCTTCTTACACAAAATTTGGAGCTGTAAAAAAAGAGAAAACCACCTAAAGAAATATGTCAAAATATAGCCTTAGAGTGTTAGTTATCTGATGATAATTGCTAGAAAAGCAGCAACACATCTATTCTTCCATATATGTTTTAAAATAACTTATCTAATAGAATCAACAATTATGTCATTCTGCATACCAAAACCCAAAATAGCTTCCTTCCAGTTTAAATCATGGTTAAAGATCGCAAAGAAGTCTCTAAGCACAACAAACCATTGTTTCTTGACATGTATGCAATCCCAAAAGATATGTTTCATATTTTCAACATATTGGAAAAAATGAAACTTGTGGTTGAACCATTATACATTTCAGCCTATCCCCAATAGACATCTTGCAATGTAAAAATATCCAAGCCAACACTTGAGTATAAAAATGAGCTTTAAATTTTCATATTTGAGCACTCATTTTGGACCAAAATTTAGAACTAAATTTGCATTTCCACTTTTGATTTAGACGAGGAGTAAGAGGCCAACTAGGAAGGATTGCTAAATAAACCTTCTTTAGAGGAAAATGATTAAAATGACTGAAGGACAACCATTTTCAATCTTTACAAAAATTACACATCCTTGGAGTACAAAGTTTCATAGATAGATCAATAGGAACTAATGATTGAAGAAAAATCAAGAATTGCTTGAACTTATTACTCAACCCAAATTGTTCCTTAATACTTGTCCAAGAGGACCAATAAAAAATATTAAAGTCCCAAATATATGTAAATTGATGAACCCCTTTTTTGAAAAATAATGGGCATGTCTTGGAAAGCTAATGGCCAAAGGTAGATCATGATAGTTTATCAATTCATTCCATCATATTGAAGCTAAAGAAAAACTGAAACCATGATGCAATGAAGATCCATTCCATTTTAAAAAATTACAAAACCTTTGCCATGCTTTCCAAATTGATTGAAGAGGAAATGAAGCCTTGATTTTAAAAAATGGAGACAATAATATTTTATCTAACCAATTAACATCTTGCCACATATTTTTAATTGGCACTTCCATGATTTGATGACGAACTAAAAATTTTCATGGCTCATCTCTGCTAGAATTTCTAATGATCCATTTATCAACAACACATAGACCTTGGGTTATAGGATCAATATGCTCGAGGCCTCCTTTACATCTTGGTTGAATGCAACGAAACCAAGAAGAAGCAATAAACCTACCATTACCATCTCATTTTGACCACAAATTTTTTTAAATAATTTTGCTTAACTCTCCATAACCTTGCTTGGATGACATCCAATAGGATGAGTAGTACACATGGGTAGCAATGAGTATTTTATTAGCAACTTAATTTTTTCTAGCTAGGGATAAAAATTTGTTGCCCCAATTAAATAGCTTATTCTTAAGTCTATTTAAAAACAAGCCCCACATATCAAAAAGAGAGACCCCCAACCCAAAAGGAATGCCCAAATAACTAGTTATCTCTGCATGTTTGATTTGTTTTCAATCGTTGGGAATCCATTGAGGGATAGGACCAATCCAACACATAAGAAATTTAGTCTTGTTATGAGCTAATTGAGAACCTAAAATAACACAACACAAATTCAAAATGGAAAAGGTATTGTTTACTTCTTCAAAATTTTGCAAAAACATCATATTATCATCAGCAAAATGGGAGTTAATAGCCACTTTACTTTGAGGAATGGAAATGCCCTTTATTGGCAACATGAGCATGATGGTGCATGGATGGGTGGTGTATGGTATTGTCATTGATGTCAACCCATTGTAGAAATGGAAAAGTGTTGGTCTAGAGAAGAACAAATGGTGTGGATAATTGGCTAAGTCTTAGAGTGCAATTCCAGTGTTATAGTGAACTAGTTTTATGGTCCGCATTGCTCTTCTATGCAATATCTTATCATGTGATTTTGAGGTGTTGATGATGTGTATTGAAGGTGTTCAGATCCAAAGTTTCAAGGTTACTTGTCTTCTAGAGTTGAAGATAATGTTAACAGAGTATCAATTGTGTAATGGTAGTGTTATTGGTAGAGAGTCCATATTGGAATGCTTTGCATTCCACCGCGAATGAATAAACTATGCTATGCAGTTTTGAGGAAGTGTTTACAGATGTCAAAAGTATGTGTGCTCTAAGTGGCGAGTGTTTTGGTGGTCCACTTGTTGAGTTGTGAATGAATAGTTGGTTCATTCAGTTATTGCTTCACTAGTTTTACTATGTAGTATCGACCTAAGGATTTTGGGGTCGTATAGGGTTGAAGTATGTAAGGAGTGGATTTATGGGAGTGATTATAGGTTATGCCACCTTGTTTTGGAGGTGTACACATTCTGGTTTATTCTGTAAAGCATGTGGAATGAAGTTTTAAGCCAACACGTTATGTGGTACATGGTTCATGTAATTAGATTGACCTAATTGATATTTTGGTTGGTTGCGGTATATATGCAAGGTTGATTCATTGTGTGAAGATGATTATATGTGTGTAGAGTGTATATGCAAAATTTGATGTAGTGTGAAGTGCGAAAGGGGTAGTGGTGAAGTATGAAGTGTGTTAAGTCAATTTCTAGAGCTTAATTGGAATTGTACCTTCGACATGTTGCAGATGCATTTTTAGCAGTTCATTTTGGTAGTAAGCCACCCTTTCCTCTATGTTTTTCTATCCTGGACAGTGATCCCTTGGTAGTGAGCCATTCTTTCTTTCTGGATAGCGAGTCCTTGGCCAATGAGTCCACCATAATTTTATAATCTACATTGTAACCGGTTATAATATATTGTAAGCTAATCCTCATCATGGTTTTTCCCTTTCAAGGGTTTTCCACATAAATCTAGTGTTCTTGTGTTTCTTGATGTGATACATGCTTTATATGTTCCTTTCCATTACTGCAGGTTTAATGTGATGCTTTGAATGTATATTTAAATTGACAAGGTTAATGAATTTTAGTGAATATTGATTCATCCCCCTCTTAGTATTCAAAGTGTTAAAAACCTTTAATAAGATTCATTTGATTAGCTCTTTGAAGAAGAAATACCAAGGCATCAACAACAAGCACATATAAAAATGGAGCTAGAGGACGACTCTTCCTTATAGGGAATTGTAGCTCAAATAAATTTGACATAGGGTGCTACCACAATAGTGTGTCTCACTTTTGGGACATCTTGATTTTTGTCTTCAAAATCACTTATTTTTAAAAATACTAATGATTTAAACCTTGATAGGTTCCATCTAAAGGGTTTTAATTGAAGAGGTTAGATAAGACCCCCTTAGATCAAACCCCCTTGGATAGAACCCCTCTAGTATTAAATCATACTCACAATGGAGTCTCCTTCACACCTATCAAAATGTTGGAAAAAAAACATTTGTTCTTTACCTTTTGAGGGATTAAATAAAATCATTTAGAAATTATATTTTGCAAGATCATATCCCCTAAACCAATCTTTCCAACAAGTATAGTTTTGATATATTTTCATTTTATCATGTATTTAATTTTCATTTTTTACTGAACATAGGTTTTTCACTAAACATCAAGTTCTTTGTTTTACAGATGTGGAAAAATAGTGAATCATTGTAAAAAAATTCTAAAAATACCTTTTCCCTAGGTATTGATGTCCTTGTTTCACCAAAAACAAAAGGATTTCAATATATACACAACAACTTATGTTTGATAGGTCGAGGGGGCTAGCTCAATTAGCTAAAGCATTTTCATTTTCCCCCTTGGGGATAATTTTGATTAGCCCTTTATTGATATTAGGACCCAAGGATCCATTTTGAAGAGCCTCTAAATAAAGCATATAAAAAACCTTCTTAATATGGTTCCACATAATTTGATAAAATTTAGCTAGAAGACCATTAGGACCAGGGATTTTATCAGTTTTCATAGAGAAAAGAGCATGTTCAATTTCTTCCAAAGAGAGAATGTGATCCAAGAATCTACTATAGCCTGGATCAATTTTATTAGGTACCAGGCATTGTTGAATATCTGTCCAATTACTTTCCTCTTCAAATAAATTTTCATAAAAGTTATATAAAAGGTTAATAATTTCCAAATTGTCTATGTGATAGCCACTTTCATCCACTATAGTACCAATTCTCTCTTTATTGTGTTTATAATTGAGGTAGTTAAAAAAAAAATAGATCCCTTATTCCCTTTATCCACTGAAGTTGGCTCTAATTTTGCCCCCCTACCCTTTGTAATGGTCCAATTTTTGTAGCCAAGTTTCAGTAACAACGATGTGATTTTGAATCTTTTCATTATAAGGATCAATATTTAGTTATTTTCTAGCATGTTCTAATTGCCCTTGGAGGGATTTTTCTTTATGTTTATGTCTCCATGACATTATTCTTCCAAAGGAACAAAGAAATTCAACACATTGAGTGAGAGCAGAACCCCACCAATCAGTCCATGATTCACCTTCTTGAGGTTGAGGAATAGAATTCCAAATACCCACTAAACAAAAACATAATCCGTGTTTTCTCAATGAGAGGTATTAAGTTTAAAAGGAAGCTTAGATAAAGGATCTGCTTTTTGACTAAAAGATATGGAAAAAATAACTGTAAAATGATCATATAAGGTTGTTGAATAATCCACTTGCACACAAGCACCAAGAGGAGAAGTTTCCAAATGGATGTTATGAGATAAGTAAAAATGATCAAATCTGCTCAATTTCCTATCTCTTCGAGGTCTAAAATTGGACCAATTAAACCAATTATTGGCATAGATGGAAACTTTATTATGCATGGGATCAACAACTCCAATCAAATTTTCATAATAGATCCATTTTTCAAATTCATCTTGGCTATGTTTAAAGTGACTAAACCAGCTTTGATCCTCTTGATGTTCCATCATGTTAAAATTCCTCCCAACACCCAATAAACATTAGGAAGACTTCTAGACATCCAATCCCAAAGAGTAGATCTTTCTTTTAGATTGTTAGGAGCATAAATAAAGAAAAAACCCAAAGGTTGTCCATTGATAAAGGAGAGAGCACAAACACAATTATGTGCATGGTGTAGACACCTAAAAATGACCTAGGCCTGCAAGCTTCATTTTTACCACTTTCGTCCTAGCATAATTAAGCTATTTAATTATGTCCTTGGTCCACATTCGACTATTGATTAAATAATTCATAATTATTTAATTAATTCATGTCATTTGTTCCTCCTTGATTATTAAAAAATAAATATTATTTATTTATTTAATACATCACTAATTATCTAAAGTCTTCCTTTGATTAAATAAATTTCATAATTTATTTAATTTCCCTTGATCATTTATGTCTTCTTGATTAATTAAATAAATTTTATTTATTCAATTACGTCACTAATTAAGTCCCCTTCTTCTAAAAATTAAATAAATTCTTATTTATTTAATTCTGTCCATTTTCCACTATAATTAAATAATTTATTTAATTATTTAATTATTCATTAGCTTTTTCTCCCATTAAAATTAAATAAATTTGATTTATTTAATTTAGCCATTCTTTGAATTTTGAATTAAAATCATTATTTAATTTCAAAATAATTCTTTTATCACATTCCTCCATAATTAAATAATATCTTTATTATTTAATTACTTACTAGTTACCAGTAAATAAATTTTATTATTTAATTTCTCCAGCAACCTCTTTGTCCGTGCCAGCCTTATCTTCCAATTTAATTCTTGACTTTTGACTTCTCATTTAATTTCGACCGTTGATTGAATTATTTCATAATTCAATCTCCACCCTTCATTCTTACCTGTTGCCCTAATTTTGACCTAACCCTAATGCACACATCAACATTCAATCTTAAGCATTGATCTTAGGGTTCTTGTCATCTTTTCATCCTGGCCACACATTCAAAATTGCAATTTTCATAAAAGGGCAATTTTGACCTCATTTGCACATCTCTCAGTCTCTAGCTCATTTGACTTCTTGCACTCTTAGTCTATGTCAACTTGCTGTCAACTTAGGGTCATAGTCATTAACAGTCATAGTCATTTTAGCTCATTGTAGGGTTATTTTTATTTTCTGCAAATCCTTCAACACTTGCATAGGGCTTAGTCTTTAGTCATAGTTGCTCACACAAACCTGAGGGCATTTTATTTACTGCAAGCTAGGAGGTGTAACAGAGGTTAATCATGGAAGGTGGAGACATAGGGTAACACTATCCCTTTTGTCTTCACATCACTTCCTTTGTACTTTGTTATTTTCATAGGAATTTAATTGTTATTGTGCTAACCCACTTAATAATAATTAGGATTTTCCCTTGATTACACATGGTCCTCTCCCTTATCAATGAAATGTTTGTAAATCAACATAGATAATCCAAGAACGGCTCCACCACAACCAACTTTGTGTGAGGTATGAGGAAATAGAGCTTCTTTACAAAGGATGAAAAGAGTCATATCTAAGCACTCATTGTTAAATTTAACTTCCTGCAAAAATACCACATCTGGTTTCCATTTCAATAAATTGTCCTTGACTTTATGCTTTCAATAAGGATAAAAAATATTTCTCACATTCCAAGAAAAAATCTTGAAATTCATGGTAACCCAACTAGAGAATTATCATTTTCTTGTGGCAATACTCCAAAATAGTTAGAGGTGGAGACCTCTTGTTCATTGCTTAGTCTTTCATTGGATCTAGCCAGTGGGGATGTCGATATTTTTCTATGATTAGGAGGAGGATAAATGGACCAATTAGGGGATTTGGAGTGAAGGTAGAGCACTAGTAGTAGAGTGGGAGAAAGAGGAGGAAGAGGCTTCTTTTCTCTTTTGAAAATTCCTCCACTCATGTCCTAATAACATCTTTATAAGATGTATGAACCCATAAGGAAGGCTCATAAGCAACATAATTCCCAGAAGAAGGAAAAATATTATTATCTTGCAAGGGAGATGAAGAAGGGATTTTAAGGGTCAGTGGCACATGAAGGATAGATTTAGTGACTAACTTAGATTGTGTGGTTAGAGAGTGTGATAACGAGGACCTATTCTTTCTAATAGGGTTGTCTCAAATCAAATGGACTTCTTGTCAGTAGAAAAAGAAAGCATTTGGCTTGTTCAAATAAACTATTGGTTGTTCCAATTTAAAGCTTGGTCCAAATGGTTTAATATTCTTTAGAAAAGGTTTTTTTAGATCGATTTCCATACAAACTCTAGGATGAACTCTTAAACTAGATATAATTTATTTGAACTTTATTTGTACTAGATAACTTTACCAAGTTGGGCTACAATGTCCTTAAGAAAAGTTTTGAAGGATGTTTATTTAAAAAGGGCAATTCCAACCACATGGGATAGTGGGAATGAGAAGGTCCTTTAGGGTGAAAATAAAAGGTCCAAGCTTTCAAATATCGGACTTGTCCAAATATCACCCATGTGCCATATTATAAAACTACTTGAGCATGTTCAACAAACTTAAACATATAGGATACATATCCTTTTCGTATTCCCCTAATTGTTTCAATCTCCCAACCTTTGGTTTCCAAATTCATTTAAGCCAATTTGTAGAAATCTAATTCGATTAAGATTCCTCTTAAGAAAAAAAATTATTCTATTTTGATTTTTAGCAATGCATTCAAAAACTTCATTAGGGAGTTGGAATTCTAAGGTTTTACTTTATTCATCTCTTCAATGTTCAATATTCTCTTCATCTTTTCCATTAGTTTGTGAAGGCGTTTCATTAACTACAGGCATTTCATTTTTTTTGTCCCTCTTCCGTGTCAGAGATATCCTCCATAGCTGCCATATCACTACCTGGTTCCAATGTTTGAGTCTTCTTTTCTATCCTTGCTTTAGTTTCCAAATTCATTTGTAAGACTTTCTCCTTCATTGTCATTTTATCTTGATTCAAATGCATCAAAACCATTGTAGGACCTTCAACACTTGAGGTCCTTAGTTATTTGTTCCCAATCAACATCCCCAGAATTGCTAAGTGGTGTTTCTCCTTTTTTATGCACTAGTTAAAATGATAAATGCAAGAGTAGGAGAAAGATAGTTGCCATTTGTAATTGAACACTCAAACCAGGGCTCACACAAGGAAAATTTTTTCCTACAAATCTTCATACACACTAGATTTTCCTTGTTTTTTTGTTTGCTTCTCCATAAAGTTCCATTCACTTCTTCTTTACTCCAATCGTTCTCAAGGGTGGTTTTTCTTTAGATATAATTTTGGATTGTGGGATAGAGAGAGTGTTCTACAAAATCAATTGAAATGGAATTATATAAAAAAAAATTGGCGAAACAAAAAAAAGCCTGCATATATATATTATATAAAACAAGATGCTTACATATTTGCAGAGTTCAGATTCTAAGATATTGCTAAGAATTATATAAAATATTAAAAATAGTTTCTCAAATCATTAAAATTATGTTGCAAGATTCTAATATGTTAATGTTGGAAATAACAATATGTTGTAATTATTCCCTATCTTATTCTAGTGAGAGTGGAAACAATTTCTATCTTATGTAGTGAGAATGAAAATAAATTCTAGATGGATATCAATTATCAGCTAGGAGAAGAGAATTATTTTCTCATATATACTAAGCCATTCAAAGACAAGAATTAAAAATCTAACTAACTTCAATAAAACACCTACCTCATTAGGCATTTGATACAATTTATACAAAATTCATATTATATAATTTTCTATTAATAAATTTGAGTTTTGTGTTCTAGTAGTATAAATATCATCGGTTTTACTACTTTTACAATGTGTAAAGACCTCTAATCAGAACCTTTAATTGCATTTAATATGGTTGTTAGAATTTGTTCAGCTATTTTAAAGGTGTTGATATATGATATCATTAGGGATTTAGTTACTTATTATTCAATTATTTAGATACAAAGTTTTTTATGATAAAACTTGTACCAAGAAACAATCATAAACAAAATGTGTCGATCAATTTATTATAGATTTTAATTGCTATTTGACCATAACTATCAACAAGATTAACATGCAATTTTTTCCTCTAACTTGAACATCAAAGTTTCTCATATAAACAATACTAGAGGCAACCAACACATGTCACCTTGAGTATAAAGGAAAACCTTTTTTTAGATTTCCAATATCTTTAATACATCATGGGATTCTATATTAAACTTAAAATTATAATGTACTAAGATTAATTTCACAATTGGATTGCAATCTATAAAGAATACCTCTACACTTCCATGAATCAATTAATACTATAGTTTATCGAGTTCATCTTTAAAAGAGTGCAATTCAAGAGATTTTGTACACTTTGGATTTTCGTATGTTTTTTACTTGAATTTAGAAATAATAATACAATCAAAGTAGGTCATATGCAACACATGACATACAAAAGACTAATATTTTTTGTTGTAACTATAAATAAGAGGGGTGTTGCATTTCATGGGAAATGTATAAATTGCTAAACAAAATATGGGGAGTAAAAGTACACCTTAATAGGAATGAAATTCTAAAGAATATTCAAACATGCTAATTAAGACCAATTAAATAAAAACCTTAGGTTCTACAATTTGAAGTAACAAATAGGCTAAAGTAGATGAGGATATTGGGTCCAACATTAAAAAATATTTAGGGATAATGGGTTTTACTTAATTATTTATCTTTATTAGCTTAAAAATTCTTATTTTTCATTTTAATTTGGTGCAATTGAGACACACCCAACCTTAAATCTCTAATTAAGTTTTTCGATTTAGATCTTTTTTTGATTTTCTGATTTCTAGGTTTGATTTATCATTAATCACTAGTTCTTCATTGATTTATCCTTTCTTTCCATATTTTGGTGATAGAATTCCCCATGTGTCCTTCTACACACCTAACCCATCCTTGATTTGTCTAGGTTTTATATTTTTAGCATATTTTAAGATCTAACTTGTTTTTTATTTCATTCATATTATTGCTTATGAAAAAGGTTCCATGTAATTATTGTGTTCCATTGAGAAGAAGCCTTCACTTAAACCCTAATATGGCCACCCATTTGAATGATAGTGATGTCTTCAATGGTGGTTAAATTAGGGTAAACATAGGTGATGATTATGATCATGAGGAACATATTAAAAAATAGTTGTTTGCTACACAACTTGCTAGTTTGGCTAACATATAGTATACTAATATCTAGTAGATATCCTTAATACATGGGTAAGTGCACAAAAAGAGTAGTCAAAAGTACAATTTTAAAGAAAGCATGTATGTGATCTGTTAAATGTAACAAAGCCTTATGTTATGTGTTTTATTATAACATGTACATGTACAAATTACGATTTGTATGATCCATAATGCATATACACAATAGCTTGGATTATAATTTATTAAGCCATAATATGTATGTATTATAATGTAGATATATATTGAAGATTGACATTTGCCAAGCCATAATACATTTGTAAATAAATTATAACACAAAAAATATAATGAGCTTAATTTGTTTGTGCTTTAAATAATTAGTTTGTTATTTCATACACTCACATTATAATGTGTGTGAATTAGATAATGCATGCACATTATTCATTATATGACTCAAATTTATTATTGCTTGCATTAGGCTTAAACTTTTAAGCCTAAGGGTTGGAGCCTAAGGGTTGGATGTCCATTTTAGCTCTCAAATTTATGTTTTGAACATAAATAAAAACACTTAAAATTTATCCTCATCTACTTTACACATTTTACAATGAAATTCTAGGAAACCACTAGGAAAATGAAAAGCTCTACTTGTTAGCTTTCAGTTATATAATATTTTTTTATATGTAAAATAAAGTAAGGTACTTGTTTTTGTTTTATTTAATGGTGACTTCATTTTCCTTGAATATATATGTGTGGATCATGTTTGTCTTCACATTTCTCAATATTTTATCTCAATTGAAAAAAAATGATTACTTTATGATTCATTCTATACATTTTGAAGAATATTACATTGTTTATATTTTATGGAAGTTATATGAAAAACATACTAAATGATACAACTTTTAGGATGCATTCACTTTGAAAAAACATAAAAGAAAAAATGACAAATATAAAATATATGCAACTTGTAGTACTATCTCTTAGCTATCTGTCCACTATTTTTTTAATTAATTAACACAACAAAAAACCAAGGGTACACACCAACCACTATATTATATTTTAGTGATAAAATTTAAATGATTTTGTGTGAGCTCAGTGTTTGACCCTCTCAATATTAACTATTCCTAAAAGTATTACTACTTTACAAACTAGATTTGAAGTATTATAATTCTTGATTGTATCACATATATTCAAATTTTGAGTTTAGACATCTTGAGTTACTAATTAAAGTTCAAGTTTAGCTGATTTTAAGAAAAAAGTGGCTAATTTTGATCCCCATTCCATGCATATATGCATATTATTTAAAAATCATGAGTATGAAGAAAAAAACTGGAGGTAAATCTATGCTAATATTTTATCATCTCTTAATGTTAGTGCATATATCTTTACCTCCACTATACCCACTTATTCCATAGATAGGCTACATCTATCATTGCTTCATCCACTACTAGTATACCACATAGAAACAATGTGGACAATCAATCTTATATGCCTCTTTCATCCTCCACTACTAGTCATATAACCTCATTCCTTATCCAAGCCACACCCTCCTACAATGTTTCTAAACCCATAATTCCCTTCGAAATATTCACAAACAACTAAATCTTCTACACCTCTCACAAGTTATGCCTATACTCATCATAGTCCTAACCCATCCCATATTACCATCCCATCCCCTTCCATAGATTTAGTAATCCAAAAGATTGATGAAATGAATAAAAGTGTAGACAATAAGAATTTAATGTAGAAGATGAACAATATCATATCCTACACAAACACTACATGCTTTTGATATTGTGATGTTTCTATAGTGTATGATTTTTGTAGAACCAATAATTTTTATATATGATAGAAATATATATATATATATATATGAAGCATTATATAATTAATGTGTGGGTTTTATATATAAGGATACAATCCTAGAAAATTTATTTCCAAAAACACTTAGAGATTACACTATTGAAGTGTTTTACATATTACCTTATGGGTGTATTCATTCATTTAGTGATATGGTAATTTTATTTCTTAAGAAAATAGAAGTGAATATAGGCCTTAAATTTATATATTTTTATTTAATTGAGTGTGCCTGAGGGTCAAACAAAAGTATTAACTTACTATGTGATGATGTACTCTTCTATGTGTTCCAAATTTATTAAACCTTTGCATGATTCTCTTCTATTGTCATCAAATACATATTGACGGAATTATTCACATGGTGGTGCAGGAGCACCCTAGCAAGAACATGCCTCCATGAGGCAATTTTAGGTTTTTGATTTAGTATTGGTGATCTCATGTTGTAATAAGGTCTAAATGGACACATTAAGCTTGGAATAGGTCATAGATAGTCATTTTGGATTCATTGGGCATATAATGTAAAAGTTGCAAAAATTGACAAAATGTTGTCATAACAATATTGTAAAAATGCAAAAAATGCCAAATGGTGAAATGCGAAGAGTCAAGTAGTTAGGGAGTTAGTTTGAGTCATTTTTTTTGGTTTATAAAGGCATTTTGAATCCTTTCAAACTTCGAGGAAGGAAGGGGGATGATGTAGGAGTGATAAAATCAATGAAATACTCTATTTTATGATAGTTTACTGGCATTTTCTTGATTTCGGGCCATTGTACGCCCATGTTTTGTACATAAATCCTCTCCTCCTCCATTGATAGTTAAATCCCTGTGAATCTAATTTATTATACATTTGGTTTTAGGAGAATCCATACTGTTTTGTGAAAGTTATGGAAAAAATTCTCTAGGTGGGTAAAAACCTTGATCTAGGGTAACAGTGAGCACTCAAAATTATGTTTGTTAAATTATCACCATTGAAAACTGCTATAAATTGGTGTATAGATGGTTACATGAGTATTCTAACAGATTTCTAGGTTTCAGGGTCTGTTGTTGAGGTTTTGGGAAAATTCAATGATGCCCTAGGTCTGTAAATTGTGAAGAATCTGGAAATAACAGTGTATAGTGGGGTTTTTAAGAGCCTTGACTATGGTGAGTGTGTCCTTCTTGAATAATATTGTTTTAAAAAAAATTAGGTGTATTCTGAGCCATCTCTAGAGAGGGTTTGGTGAAATAATAAGTTTGAGGCCATTGTTTGTTGATTTTCCTATTAAGGCAGGTTGGGAACATTCCTAGTTAGGACAATATTTGCATAGTTTGTTATCTTCCATTTTGAAAGGCAATGAAATCATTTGAAGAGTGTTCAATTGAGGATTTTTTCATGCCATTGAACCAAGTTGTGAATCCAAGAGAGTCCTTTATTGTTGCATGTCAAATTGAATGATCCCAAGAAGCCTAATTAGGTCGGTTAGGACAGTTTACTTTGGAGGTTCTCATGTTTGAGATGTCTAAGTTGGTGATAGGGTTTGAGACAGTCATTTTTATGTTTCTTAGGTGTTTTTGAGGATTCAACAAGAGGTTTTGTGCCTTGTTCTCAGTTTGGGTGTTTTGATGAAGGAAGGATGAGTCCTAGTTGTAAGAGCAAGCAAGAATTGGTTGAGTTTAGTCAAGTTGAGATTGTTTGAGAGTTTTGGGACCCCTGAATTGCATCACATGGAGCAAATTCTATTCTTAATATATCTTGCATGTCAATGCAATATCTAGATTGAAGAGAAAAATTTTAATTGTCATATTAATGATATGTATTATGCACATTCTAGAGTATCATTAAAATAAAAATAAAAATTATATATTCATACAATAAGTTGTACTATATTATGAAGATTCACATTGGACCTAAATATTTTTAATCTTTATTTCATGTTATTCCTTCTTCATATAGATTGGTATTTTTCTTAGTGTACCATGGATAAAACAATGTAAATTTTTTAATTTAATTTTTACATCAATGTGTTAAATTTATGCATGAAGGAAACATGGTTTAAATATAAAGATAGTATTACAAGCCAATTTTAGAATTCTATTCATTTCACATTGTATACATTTTTTGAGCTAGATAATGATATTTCATACATGGAAGAGATGAAGATGTTCATTTAGATGAGATTGAAAGAATTAGTTTGACACTTGAAACAAAATGCCACATTCTAAATATAAAATATTCAAAGAAACAAAATATGAAATCAAAGAACATAAAAACAATTCTTGAAGAAAAAAATTGAACTCAAAGAGAAACAAGAAACATGGAAACCAAAGAAACAACTTGTGTGACAAACACATTAGATTAGCATACACCCACATATAAAAATAATAAAACATAGGTTAAAACTGCCTTTGTATTAATTGTTAAGGTGTTTACACCAAGTACAAAGGCATATCAAGAAGAAACACATGTTAGTGAAATAGCTAGAAAGGAAGAACATAAAAAGAAGAAACAAGAATATAATTTTCATGACATATTGGATGCAAAGTTATAATTTCATGGGTGAGGATGAAGAGCCTCTTAATTAATGGTCCCATTAATATTTCATTGTTGCTGCTCCTTTTGTATTGTTTTATATCTCTTTTTTATTTGTATTGATCCTTATTTTATCTACCCTCACTTGTAAAGCATGCTTAATTTCTTTTATCTTTATCCTTATAAGTTTTACATGATTGATCTCTCATTTTCATCATATTGTTTCATTACACTTTCTTCTATTTATTTGATGCTTTTTCTCATACTTTTTATCTCTTTTATCTTTCATCATTTTTATTTTTTATCCTTTTGGTTTATTTGTTCTATCTTGACACTATCTTGTTTCATACACTTATCATTAATTATATCTAGCTATAATAAGAATTATATCTATGATAAGTGATTCACATTACCCTATCCTTTTCTATGATTTATGACTTTGCATTGCCAATATAGCTATTATGAGATTCATTGTTCTCATATTGACATAATTTTCTACTATAAAGAATTGTTTTGATTAGGGGAAAAATAAGTTTTGAATGGACCTGAAACCATTAACACGTAGGTTTTAACAGGGACCCAAAACCAACACAAAGAGACCAAGCTGCTAAAGAATAAAACAAAGACAACTAGCAACACACCAGAAGTAGATTATAAAATATTAGCTTGAAATCTCAAAACTGCACCAAGAAAGGTTTTAACAGGAACCTTAAGCCTAATACAACCACAAAATATAAAGTAACTTGGACCCAAGAACAACTTGAAATGACTAGGAAACCATTAGCCTGAATCAACTAGACTGCAACACAACACTTAACAGTACCAACCAACAACGGACAACTAGAGACGACTAGGTAACCATCAGCCTGAACTAGTTAGACAACAACTCAACACTTATCAACTGCACCCAACGAATTCAAACTCCCCATCTCAATAGGAGAGTTAGTAAAGTGAGAAAAACACTGAAGAGTCTTAGAAAACACACAACACTAGTCAACCCACAACACCAACCCTACCTCCACCTCAATAGGAAGGGGCACCCCTCTATAAGAGAGGATGAAATGAGACACAAAACCACAAAAAATAGAACTTCCCACATGATCCACAACACACCTCTCCACCTCAATAAAAGAGGGCTCTACCTCTGAAGGAGCAATCTCCACCTCCAAAGAAGACCATAGCTGAAAAAACCGAAGGGAAGCAACTACACCCACAGTAAAGAGCACCATAGCATCCTTTGGCAAAAAAGTAAACTGGAGCAAAGAAGAAAAAATAGAGCATTCCTGAGCCAACAACACACCCCCATCCTTGAAAATGAACTTTAGGACCCAAAAGGGGGAAAACATAGAGCTCAGCAAAACTGACTGGTAGTCGACCACGTAAAAAACCCAACACCAAGAGCAACACTCCCCACCAAGAGCAAAAAGAAAACCAACATTGCATCGAAGTAGGAACCAAAGAGAAGCAGCCTCCTTGCCCAGAAAAACAACCAGCACCAACAAAGAGACAATGGGCCTCGAAAGAAGGAGATGGCAAGGAAAGCCTCCAAATAAAGAGAGTAGAAAGCTGACAAGGCAATGAAGACCAACCTCCAACCCTACATGTCAGTCAAGGTTTGAAACAAGCCAAAAATTGTCCACAACCAACTCCACCAGAGGCATACCAACAACCTCAGCCCCAAGCAATGAAAGCACCCACACAGAGGAAAAGAAGCCCCAAAAAATCTAGAGAGAGCCTGGAAAACCTACAAACATGGAAAGAGGAGAGAAGGCACAACAAGAGAAATCCACTTCCGACCCTACATGCCAGTCAGGGTCTAAGATAAGGCTACCATTCTCCTCAAACAACCCCTCAACAAGAACTCCAAGAACCATAACCAACACCAACACCAAAGAAGAGACAAAGGGACCCAAAAGAAGAAAGACAAGGCAAGGAGAGCCTCCAAGAAGAGAGAGTAGAGAGCCGACAAGAAAATGGAGAACAACCTCCAACCCTACATGCTAGTCAGGGTCTGAAACATGCCAAAAAATTTCCACAAACAACTCCACCAAAGGCAGTCCAAAAACCTCATCCCCAAGCAATGAAAGCCCCCACACAGAGGAAAAAAATACCCAAAAATTCCAAAGAGAGCCAAGAAAACCTGTAGATAGAGAAAGAGGAGAGAAAGCACAACAAGAAAAATCCACTTCCAACCCTACCTGCCAGTCAGGGTCTGAGATAAGGCCACCAATCTCCTCAAACAAACCATCAACAAGAGCTCCTGGCACCATAACCAACACAACACACACAGACATAGAGAGCCATAACCCAAAAAAATAGCCCCTACCTAGCACAGAGCCAAAACAACAAGGGAGGCCATGGGCAGAGCAGCCAACACAGAACACACAGGAGAAAAGAACCACAAAGGAATCCATGCCCCTAGCATGAAGCGAACAAACATAGCAAGCAATGGCATGGGAAAAGGGCCAACGGCGTTGAATGATCTTCCCAACACCATCTCCCTCCTCATCTGCGATGTCCCCATCACCATCCTTGCCTTTGTCTTCCTTAGATTTCAAACACAGACCTCCGCTCCCTCTCCCGCCCAACGCCATTCTTTAGTTCAATGTATGTTAATTGTATACTATAAAGAATTGTTATGTTTCTTATATTATTGATATCCTTTAATATTTTATTTCATATTGCTACATCTTATAACACTCATAAAATGGTCCTATATTCTATATTTCTAATCGCATTGTCATATTATACTCAAGGATCACCATGTCTTACATGATGATATTATATTGATATATTACTTGCTTATATGGTCTTGTATTACACTATCCTACTTTAAGGATGTATTAGTCCTCACATTTGGGGGCATCATATAATTCTCTACCTTATATATTGATCTTGCATTGTTATATCTTATACATGACCATAGCTACATTAACATTACTTTTCTATATAATATATCTTTATCCTATACATTACATTTACATGATCCCCGTCTCTTGTCACATTATTATCATCTCAATTATACATTGAGAAGCATCATTCTTTTCTTACTTTTCATTGAGGTCTATTACCATACTTCAAATTATCTAGATCTAAATTACTAATCTTATTCCTTACTTGCTATATTTGAGCATTTATCTCACTATTAAAATTAATGTCATTGATTCATTGATTATATCTATCTTATGTAATCCTATGCATCATATTTTGATCATACACTTTTGTATATTCATGATCATGTGGATGCCACATTATGGCATTTTATTACACTTCCATTGGTGTTTTTTTCCATTAATGGTTGCATCCCTTATTTTTCCAATTTGTTTGAGGCAATGGCCCTATTTTTTAATTTTATTTGTAGTCCATTTTTGGGCTTCTCATGATGTATACTATGTAGTTACGATTGCTATCTTTTACTACTTGAATGAATATATGCACTTAAAAATTATTTATCGATTTGATTATTATTATGATTATCTATTGGTGCTCACTGCTATCAATATATTATTATATTTCTATGCTTAAAATTTATATACCTAAAATATCTTCCTTCAATCATTTTGACCTTATGTATGCAATTAATTGAATGAAACACACATGGTCACTAACATTCTCATTTTTATATTTCTTCTATCTTTAAAATTAAAATTTATTCGTAGAAACTTTTATACTTGTATTATAAAAATTCATGAGAGAAAATATGTGAAAGGAAAGAATATGGAAGGAGAATATTCATCATTTATGGACCATAAATTCATCAATCTATTGAATTTATTTTATCCGTGTTTGAGAATGTTATATATTTAGAGATGAATGATTCAAACTTAGAGATTCATATGCACCTCAAAGTCAGGAGAAAATGTAATAGTAAAAAATCCATCCTCATCACATTTTCCTATTTAGTTTTGTTCCTAGTTTATGTTGATGTCTTAGCATATTTATATTGCTACAAATGAAACATTTCTATGCATAGATGAGTTCACATGCCTATCACTATGATTGTTGCAGATATTTATACTTATGCTCATATGATTTAAGTTTAATTAGTTATTTTTTTATCATTAATCTTATCCTTATCCATAATTCAATCATATTGGAAATAGATATAAATTGTCTCTTTGATCTGATTCATTTCTATATGTGAGGTCATCCTCATAGTAACAATATTAATTCATTTAAATACAAAAATCAAATTTAAACATTTAGCCAACTAGTTTCATCTTACATTTTGGTTCCCAATTAATTTTACAAAATTATTTATAGTAAATAGTGTTATATTTATAGTAAATAGTGTTATATTTATGTATAGAAAGCACTCCTTGCATTCAATTACATCATCAAAAATCACATATTTAATCAATTATATCATATAAGAATTAGATAGCATTTATTACATTGAGAAAACAATCATTTTGAATTTGATCACACTCATCTTAGCACATCAGAATAACCTAGCAATCATCCTAGAATTCATGTGCATGTTTGAAGCTTGTTGTTTATTAAGACATTTTTAAATATTACCAACTTGATAGAAAATCCCTAAGACTGTGACAAAGAACATCACTACCTAGATGTCTCTTCACTTAAAAATCATAGTTAGTTGAACTAGATGCATAATCATGAGGTTAATCTAATATAGAGGAAAACAAAACATTTTGATTTTGATCTACACTATCTAGATATTTTTATATTCTAAGGCATGTTAATCTCACGATTTCCATCCATTGGCATATAAGATTTGGTCATATCTAGTTAAGCATTCTCTCTCATCATTAATTATTATTTATGTCATGATTATGCTTATTTTATAAGGTTATCTAATCTTATCCATTTCATTCCACTCCATCTACACCTCACATTTAAGCTTTAGGTTTGTGTGTGCATAATTATTTTTATTTATCTAATTAGCCTTTTTTTCCTTTTCAACTATTAACCCAAATTGAATTTGAATTAAAATTAATGAAAAAAAAATGGACTGGAAAAGGTGTGTGAGAAATATGCGAAAAATACAATAGTTTTTAACCTTTCACAACATGTATAATAAAAATATTTTTGAACAAATTTATTTTGGGGAATAAGGTTATATTATATTATTTTATAAAATACATAATATATCTTACATTTTTTTTTTAAATGATGGAACATAATACCTATACAATTGTATATTTTTTGAATAATTTTTTAGTTTTAATTGGATGCAAAATATAGCCTCCCTTGAAATTTATAGAGAAAAAGTTTATATAAAACAATTCTTTATGATAAATTCTTTCATAATTAATATGTTGTATTTTTAAGAATGGTCAATTATAGCTTTATTTTGTATTATGTGATTCCCCTATCCATGTAATATTCAAATTAATATTGTGATCCCATGGTTATTTAAGGTCTAAAATGGATTATATGCAATATCCTCACTAAAATTTTACTAATAAATTTAAGATTTGAAAATTGTATAAACCAAACTTTACAAAAAATCACACAAATTCAACACAAACTAGCAATCTTGACAATATTGAATTTGCACCAATTGAACCCCAAATGCCTATCGATTTATATATTGACATAAATTTGATTTTTACATCATATTCTATTTTTATGATAGTCATTACAACATCTACAACAAAAAAATAAAAATATGAAACAATTTCTTGTTAAGCCTTGCATAATATTATAGATTTTTCCCAATAAACTATGCACCAAAATTGGACAATCAAACACTTGAAAACCTTCTTCTACAATTAAAAAAATAATTTCACATGTACAAAATATACTTTTATAGTAGCAAACATAACAACAAAAATAGTTGTTAATAATAATAGAAACAACCACTCTTAAATCTAGAAAAAATCTCTAAAATTATCACAACAATAACATTGAATTTTGTTCCAACTAAAAGATGAAGATTTGCAAAATCAGATGATTTTTTGTGACACCCCTCTGATTTGTTATGTTTTCTTTGACAACTCGGATACTTTGTTAGACCATATTTTATGTTATTGTTTTTATATCGCTGACAAAGGAGTGATGATAGACTATATTGATGTGAAGATACATTATATGCATGGTGATTATGTTTGGCATGCTTTATGTTTGCATAGATGCTTAGTTGAGATGACATTGCTATATATGCTCATTGTAGTTTAATTGATATTTTATCCTGTCAGTTGATGTGATATTGTATTGGTGAAGAGAACGGTATTGCATCACTCGCTTGTGAGTGCCCTGTGATTTCCTTGATTCTCTCCTCATGGTGCGTATAAATTATTATCTAGATACATGTACAACATATGCTTTGTTTGTAGGTTTGCAGGGTAAAGGACAACGACTTCACCTGGTTTCACAGGTCTGAGCATGTCCACTACAAAATAGTAATGTTGATTGGGAGATAGTAACGGGTTAATCTAGTCAGACCTTTACCCTAGTACAGTGTGTCGCTAGTCCATGTATTGGTCGTATTCTTTATCCACGTTTGTCTTGTTATTTTATTTATCATGCAAAGTTTAATTGTGAGGATTAAATTATATGTTATGATTAAGTATTTAATTAATTTGTATTATTGTTGTGGAGACTTTATAATAGATAAATTAATTAATTTAATTTATGTTATAACTTAGTAATTTTAATTATTAGATTAAATGTGAATTAAAATAAATAAGTTATTTAAATGTGATTTGAAATAAATAAATTATTTTAATTTCAAATGCATGTTATTGGGAAAAGATCTTGGAAATATCTTGGTTGTTGAAGAAAAGATATTTGTTGTGTTAACTGGAAGTTAGAAGGTTTTGTTTTCTAATTGTTTTAAAATTGATTTCTAGAGAGATTGATTGAAAATTGGGAAAAAGAAAGGAAGTTGTTTTCACAGGAAAAAAGAGAGGATTTGGAAATGGTAGAATTGTTTTGAGGTTTGAGGAAATTGTTAATTTTAGAGGCTCTTTAATAATTTTAGGATTATTTTCCATTCTCTGGGAAGTGACAATTCTTTTAGAGGAAGCTTTGACAATTGAAGATTAAAGGGAAGCTCGACATCAAACTTCGAATCGACAGATATTCTAGAACAGGTTCTTTATTGCTTTGTGAATTTTAAATTTGAAAGAGATATTTAATTATTATTGTATTGCAAATTGGAAAAGTTTAGAAGAGGGTTTCTTTCATTTTAGAAGCTTTTGTTTTTTAAAAGAAATTGCCCTAAATGTTATAGCCTCTATAGAAAATAAGTTAGATCCTCTCTTTAAATTGAGTATTTGAAATAGATTTATACAAAAGAAAATTATAAATAAATTTTAGAGCCTCTATGAAAATGGAATCAAAACTATAGAAATTTGTTATCCTCTGTGTCAAGATTATTTAATCTTCTCTATAGAAAATGATAAATCACTATGAAAGATTGAGATCTCTATAGGGAATGATTTTTTTTAACACAATAGAAAATTCAAGGTTTAGGAAACCTCTGTGAATTTGTCTACTTATTTTCCTATAGAAAATTTAGTTTTAAAATCTGCCTCTAAGCAATGGTTATTGTTTTGGTTCTATATATATAGAACCAAAACAATAACCATTGCTCAGAGGTAGATTTTAAAACTAAATTTTAATATATATATATATTAGAATAATATATGCTTATAATTTTAGAATTTCCTGAAGCAAATTAATTTTTTAAAAATGGATTTGGCTGAATCGCCATGCGGCAATTGGGAAAGGCTGTGATAAAAAAATAAAATGAAATTTTATTGTTTTGATGGCTAGGGATATACCCATAGCCACGCACACAGGGGGTGCGCTATTGAAGCTCCCTATGGGAGGCTCGACGCTACCAATGCAACAAGCCTGTGTGTTTCCATGAACATGCGATTTCATTTATTATTATTTTTTTAAATATATAATTTATATATATTATATATAATATATGTTATATATTTTATATATAATATATATTATATATATTATATATATATATATTTTTTATGGTAGTAAATGTAATTTATTGTTATACATTAAATAATATATTTATTATATATATACATAATTATATATATATATATATTTAAATATATTATTTAAAATTGATGTTATTATAAAAGATATTTTTTAGAAGGCAAGTAGATGATTTTTAATTGAATATTGGAAAAGAATAATTGAGTTTATAATTTGAATAATATGTATATATAATTAATTTAATTATATATACATATTAAATATATTTATTAATTGTTGTTATTACAATAGATGCATGCAAGCACGATTAGTTAAATTGAAATGATTAATTATGTTAATTGAGAAATTGAGTTAATTGATATGAGTAACTTTGTTAAACCGAGAGTTAAACATTTAGTTTTATTTGGTTGTTGATTTATTATTTAGAATTATGCTTAAACGATGTATTTTAAATATGAGATATTGATCTATTGGATTTAGGAAATATGAATGGTAGTGTTTTAATTACATGAGTGGTTTATTTTAATTACAAGTATTTCTGTAATTGTGAATTGTGGTGGATACTTATTGTTGAGAAAAATGTAAGCCTTCTAGTGATTGTAATTGTGAAAGGGTTGTTGTGTCTGTTATTCACCCTTTGAGATTTCCTTGGGTAGTGCACATAGTTGGGATTCAGAATTGGACATCCGTAGGGATGTGTTATCTTGTGTTATGTTGTTATCAGTTTTAGTGCACTATCTACCCTTGGGTTGTAGAGCAAGTTATTGTGTTGTCGATAGGGGAGTGGCTTTCAGCGGGGGTCGAGACACAAAGTGGTCCCAGGACAACTCATGTGAGAGTCAGTTTAATCAGTGGAAATTAAATAACCTATATTAGGGGAAAGGGTATTTAATACATCTAACTTGATAATTAGCCTCGCTCATTGGCTCAAGGGCTTGTGTTAGACTTGAGATGAGTCAGGAAGGCCTGGAATGGCAAGATCATTATCTTGTCTTGAAAGATAATCAATTTCGCACTAGTGTGCATGTGGGGCCGAAGTTCATGAGAGGTTACCAGGATAACCCAAGATGGGGGCCGGGACCTAGGAAGATCTCCTTAGGATAAATAATGCAACCTTTGTGATGACACTCCTCCTATGATAACAGTCGGTTTGTATTGTACAGTGGTTGTTCTTGATTCAGTGATTCTAGAAGCAGTGTAACCTTATGTTTTGTGTTTACTAGTACAATGTTGTTTTGTATATTGCCTATGTCTAGAGGTAGTAAGTTTTTCTTGGTTACTTTTTACTATCTCCTAACATGGGGGTTGGTCCTACGGGTACCACACAGCTGGGTGGATCATGCACCTTACACTGTTGGGCTTTCTCTTCATGTTTGTGATAGCAGGATCTTCTAGTTCGAGGAGCTCGTGTGTTTCTATGGATTTTTACTTCTCTTATATTCATTGTAACAGTAGGACAATATGTATTTGTATTCCTCATTTGTAATCGAGGAGGATCCTTGTGTTGTAATTGTAGTTCACTATGTATGACCTATTCATTATTGGACTAAATTGTATATATCATTTTAAGTGGTGTTGTATCTGTGGAAATATATTCATTACATTTCTATGTGTTAGATTTATTATGCAATGGGTTAATGTTTTGATGGATGTTTATCATGAGTTAATTTCTCATGCTATGGTTAGTTTAATTAAATGTAAGTTTTGGAATTCACATGTAGACATGTTGTGTGGCCTAGAGGATGTATGTGTTTAGAGTAGATTAATTTATTTGTCATTGTTACTCTTTTTAAGAAAAAAATTAGTTGCACTTCCACAGTGTTGCATCGTCCTCTAGGTTGCAGGGCAGGGTTTTACATTTTATTGAATAATTAACAGAAAAAAGATTTATCTAAAACACCAAACAACCTACTAAAATATACATCAAATCTAAAAATGAAACTCCACACAGTCTTCTAAAATCTAGTAACACAGTCTTCTAAAATCTAGTAACAAATATAGCAAAATGCACAAGTGGAACAACCTACAAATATTATAAATCTTGGAATCTCATATGCGACCAATATTGCCTCTTGAAACAAATGGGTTTTTGTCCACTAATTCCTACATTGAAGGTGTTTTCATCCAAGAAGGAAATGTAAAGCGCAAGTGCTATTACATAAAAATTGAGAAGATGAATTGACAAAAGATATCAACTATAAAAGCTTGTTGACTTATGTAAATGTTGGGACACAAATCTCAATGTTAGAGATCAAAATAAATATTAATTAAAAATACTTTAAAACATTTCCTCTCAAAATTAGGCCTCATAAAGATTTGTCATAACCTTCGCTTGATCTTTGACTATTTTTGGCAATAAAGATGCTCTTCATCCAACCACTTACAACAGTCATGAATAATTATGAGATGCTCCTCAAAATAGCTAATTTGTAACTCTTCAATTGAAAAAATAAACAAAATATTATTTTCTAGCACTTCCACCAAAATTTCTCATTTAAATTTTTGTTATAACCATTACCTAATTTTGACTAAGTATTGCAAGTTGTCATAAAATCTATCATAATAAGGTGCCACATGATATTGAAGGTTGTTTTTTTTTTTTTGATACACAGGAGGTATCTCCAACCAAGGCCAAGGCCAGCGATTCCCACATGATATTGAAGGTTGTTAATTGTCTCATGAAAAATTCAAAGCCTCATTTTAGATTTGTTAACATAATAATAGTAATAAAATATTATTTAACATTTAATTGACCCCATCATGGTTCCAACATTAAATATTAAATAAATTATTTCTCAATCTCTTTCTTTAACCCATGGAAAATATTGGAACGAACAATTTGTCCATAAAATTAAATTAATTAATAATGAAACATGACATTATAGATCATTCTCCTCATTTTCTCTATTATCTTTCAATTTTATAAAACATAAAATTTTATTTGATATCGATATTATATTGGATCAACTTTTAAAAAAATCACTATAATTAATTTTTTCGTCCAGCTATACTTATTTGACTTTTTAATAAGATTTTCTTTAAAAATAAATTTATAAACTAAATATTCTTGTTCTTTAATAATCATACATTTTCCTTTGATGTTAATCTGCGTAGTACAAGTAGAACGTACAGTCCATGTGATCGTATTGAGTGTACTACTAAAGAAGTACCTTAATAAAGGCTTTCTTCTCTAGTTTCTTTCCTGCATTCACGTGTTTTTGTTTGAGTAATTATAAGTTTTTATATTTAAAAATTCAGGAACTTGTATGATTGGTAGTATGTACGACACTCATCTGAATTAAAAGGAAGAAATTTAAAATTACTTAAATATCTGATTCATTGAATCTTAAGAAGATAGGGTTTCTTTTATTAAAAGAGATGATAGCTGTTTTCACACTTAATATAATCTAGATGAAATATTCATATCAATCTTTATTTCTTTGCCTTTTTGTATTGTTATTTTATTAGAAAGAATTATGCAAGTTTTGTAATTAAATAAATAATTGTTGGAAATAGTAATCAATGTTAATTTAGGAAATTAAACATGTATATTTATTTATAATAAAGAATTAAATTTATTGTCATATGTAATTTAGTAGTTAAATACAAATAAATTAGGATAATCTTGATATGTTCATTACTTGTAAATTTATGCAAATCTAAAGATTTTCTATCGATTGATTCATGAATCTAGATAGATATTGTGTCATATGGAGTTGATCTCTAATGAAATGGTCCAATGCTAGTGTAGTGCAATCTTGCATGATTTGATCTGCTAAAGTGTAAGTACTGACTATATTTATAAATACATTGAAAAAATTGTCAACTCACAAGAGGCAAATTATCTTAAATCAACACCTTAATTAGACTAACTTTATGGTCATGAAAAATGTTGATCTAGACAATAAACAAACAAGTAATCTAGATGATAATTATTATGCAAGTATTGTTCCTTTTAATTCATCAAGTTAAAGCATTCTTATTGATTTCTCTGAATGACTTAGGTTTTTGAATGATAATTGACTAGATAATCAAATATCAATTAATATGAATGTCTTTAAAGACAAAGACATAACATATCATTTGATGAGTTCCTTCTAATGGTTACTTGAAAGGATAGGAATAAGTAAACTTCAATTTTTAAAATTAAAATTTTTGGATCTATGTATTATGATTTGAAACAAGAAAATATGGATCTCAAGGCAAGGTTGGATGTGTGCAAGTCTAGGCTAATATATGGAACAAATATGTGGGAATAAATCTAAATAGGATAGCAATAAGGATGAATGTGCGGAAATTTTTGTAAGGAAGAACAAAAAGGAGGTGAATAAGGATTGGGAAATGAGCCAAAATTTAAATAAAATTGTGCCACATGTCCTTATGTAATTATATTAAGGCATTTCCTTAAAATAGGTCCAAAACTAAATGGCCTTGCATGAGTATGAAATTTTTACCATTACATTTGATCCCCACTCTAAGTTGCATGTAAATTATAAATGAATATATATTTGGTTTCCATGTAAATTAATGGACCCAATTGGATATTGTCACGTGTGTTTCATAATACTAATGTAATTTATTATTGCACCTATTGTATTTAGTTTACTTAGGTAATTTATTCTTATTATTTAGGCAGGAGAGAATAATAAGTTCAGATATATTCTTATTGTTAAATATAGAATTCAACCTTTTTCTTATCTTGTTGCATTTGGAAACTTGGAAGTCATCCGCAACTAGATTTTAAATTTTAACCTCAGCCTCATGAGATTTGGAAACTATTAGACTATATATTGTAACTCTTTCCTTCCATTCAAATGGTCCTTAAATATAAATATTCCTATTCTTATTTTGTTTGCATATTGATTTTATTGTCATAAATCTTGTTGCATTGTTCTTGGATATATTTAGTATTTTAGAATCATTATTAAATATAACATGATATTAGAGCAAGTCAATCTAGGTTTGATCTATTTCAATTTGGCATATTATTTTAGCTTTTTACACCTCGCGTTTATAGTCTTGCAAGTTGAGTATTTTGAATCAGACCACTCATTATAGGAGGCCTCTAAGAAAGAAATATAATATTATGTTGCATTTAAAAGAATCAAATTAGCTAGGTTAGGATTTTATTTCATCCAACTTGGACACCATGAAATAAAGTAAAAAGATTTTTCTTGTAGGTTTTGATTGGGCATTTTATAGGTTGCACATATTATAGAGAATTTTTGTACAAAAAAGAGATTACCGTTGTGTTTGAAGTGGCCAACAACCTATAAATTGGCTTCTGAATAATCAAATTTGGTGCAATGTTAATAAATAAAAAATGAGGCCCTAGGTATACAACCCAAGGCCATAGGACCACAATGCATGCTAATGTAGGTAGGTATTTTATCTGAAAAAAAAATTAAATAAAATTAAAAAAATTAATCTTGGCCTACTCAAGGGGTATGCAAGTACCCCATACCCTACCACCTCTTTGGGTGGTAGGGTTTTGATCCAATCCCTTCGACCAAAATTTATATGGTTGGTGAATAATAAACAAAATTGATAGAAGATTTGAAATAAATTACTACCACCAAGTCAACTTATTAGACCAAGCTCCACTTCCCCACCTAGTGCCCTACCACCATTCAACTACTACCTACCATCATAGTTCCACCTCAACCCAACTAGAGATCTAATATCTAACCATTTAAGTTGCAAGCCATATGTTCCTTTCCCATCCACCACCACCCAATTTCCCATGAGCCATTAGTTTACAACCCAACCACCACCTAGAGAAACAACACCACCAATATACTACCCATAAGATACTAGCTTGCCACCAGTGAAATACTCCCCTCCATTATAGTTTTTACTTTTATAGGTGAAGTTTGGGACGCCTTTTTATATATATATATATATGTGGTAGAATTTCATGCTATTTACAATAATGTAACTAATTTTTGTTGAAGACACCTACTTTTTCTAGAATTTTTTTCTTTGGCCTTTTGCTATAATTCCTATTGAGAGCTTTATAGGGCCATAACTTGCACAATTAGACTCCTTTTTGGGTCATTTCTTAAGTGTGTATTTTTTTTATGTACTTCATAGTGGTTTTATTCATTTTCTCTCATTCCATCTAGAGTTTAATTTTAGTGTTTTATATTTTTTCTTAGACTTTTTAAAAAATTGGAAAACATAATTGTTCATGTAAATAGGTGTTTTACCTATCTAGTTGTCTAATATGTCATATTTACATGTTAAGTCCACTTAGGTCCTAGGTGTGTTTTTCTAGAAATCTTAGTTTTCTAGATAAGATCTTATCATATCTTATCTATTTTGGCTTTTATTTTAGGCTTGAGTCTTAGGCCATTAATAATGTTGACATAGTTGTCTCATTATATAGGATTAAGACACATGTCAAGATCTTGTCTAATCATATCTCACAATCTTAAGTTGATTTAGTCCAATACCACTATATAATCTTGAGTATTACATGTTGGCCATAATCTTGCATCCATTATTGCAAACTCATGTTCTTGCTTTTCCCTCTTGTAAAAGGTTGTTTTTGGTTTATTTAGGTGATCTTGGAGGCTTGAGTCTCTGAGTGACTCTAACATGGTATGGGTGATCCCACAATACTGGTTTACAATTTTTGGCCAAACTAGACACTGAACTAATTTTTTCTATATAAATCTTCACTTTGGGGCACCTATAGCGGCTAAACGGTGAGGAATTTGAAGACGATGCGAACTAGTGATTTGTGACATTTTGTATGTAGATTCTAAATATATTTTTTTCAATTTTTTTGGAATCAAATTGCACTTCTTTTTCCATCTTCTTTGAAAACTAGTTTTTTTTAGTAAGCACCGTTTTCAGGAGTGATGCTCACCGTATACAACATTACTATTTTTCCATGAAGGATAAAATTCTATTTTTTCGAATTTAGATTTGTAACTATGATATCTAGTGCTTTCATTTGGTTTCATAGTATTTTATTGAATATTTTTTTCTTAATCAAGTTTTGAATTCAAACCAATTACAATTCAGACATAGGCAGACCATATACAACATAACTTTTTTTTCTATGTATCAAAATTCAATTTTTTTTTGTTGGATCAAGTACTTCAATATCTAGTGAACTGATATTTTTCAATTTTTTTTTTGATAATCAACTATTTTTCCACATGTGTAGAACATATAGCTTGATTTTTGGTGAAAAATCTATGTTTAATCAAACTAAAAAAATAAATACATAATAAGACCAAAACATATTAAAATTATATTTGTTGGATAGCTCGTTCTGAGGACTACCATCATCCAGTTGGGTCTGTGAAGTCTCCTCCATTTTCATCCTCAACTTGAGCTTCGAAAGGAAAAATTCTAGAGATTTTTGGTGTCAGAGGGGGAGAAGGGGGGAAAAGGGGGTTCAAGCAAACCCCCTTTCCATAAAATTTTCTTTTATTTTTTTCCCGAGAAATTTGGGACCCAAAATTTAATGGGTTTGCTCGAAGGGGGGTTCTAGTGAACCCCCTTTGAGTTTGCTCGAACGGAATGTTCATTCGAACCCCCAAAAACCAAAATTTTTTCCATGGGGGCATTTTTTGCAATTTTCCTTCCTCACTAGAATTGTAGACTAGTTTTGTGGGTTTACCTGTATCATAGCTTCATATTTGTGAAACCCCTTCTCAAATCCAAGTGTAGCTCAAGCTTGAGATTTTTTGGGTACATATTGGGACAAAACAAACGTCGCAATTGAGTCTATGTTACACCCTGTCTAGTTGTTACTATTTTACTTTTACCTGAACACGGGTAAATAAGATGGTAAATGCAATCATGAGATTGATATGCTTGCTAAAAGAATGGAAAACTAGAATAGGTATTATGTGAAAGTATTCATAAAATTCTTAATATAGCTTTGAAGAGTAAATATGTTTACATTTATTGCTTTATGAATATGCTTAAGTTTATGATGCATATGGATTTATTGTGAACATCTAACTACCATTGCAAATGTGTTGAGTTGGTTGGAGGGAAAGGTTCATTCCTCCAAGTGGAGGGGAAGTATCACTTAGAAGAAGATCTTAGTCGGGTAACCAGTAACGTAATCTATTTGAGCTTACACACACATTCATAATAGAATGGTTGAATCTAGTCATTGTGTTGGGAATTGGTAAGTCATCCTTAGTGTAATGTTTTTGCATGAGTAAGGGTCTTGATTACTATTGAATGCATGCTTAGGTGATATTTATCTGTTTGAGCTTGCGAGTTCTGAACCCTATATTGCTATGCTTGTATCGATAAGGTGAGCACATGTAGAATAGATGTATTGTATATATTCATCACACATACATCTCCTATTGATAAGATAGTAATTATGTATGTGCTTAATTATACAATCAAATATATGCATATATATAAGATATATACATAAATACATGTATACATGAGCATAGAGGAATATGTATATATATATATCATTTAGTCGTAATCATTTGGATATTGAATGGATCACTTGACTACCATGTTTCTATATAATATATATATATATGTTTGTATATATATACAGATATACACGTAAGCATAAATGCTTAATAGAGGAGTGTGTGTGTGTGTTTGTATAATATTATTTGTAAGGAAAAATAGATGTGGAAACAATTCTCCTAACGCCAATACCTCAGGAAAGAATGCAGATATACTTTTAAATTTTTCAATTACAGTTCAACTAAGATGCACTATGAAATAGATAACAAAAACAGAGTATTTGACAATCACACATGAACACCAAATATATGTGGGAAAACCCTTTCAGGAGAAAAACCCACCACACCAAGAGAAATCACTTTGTATTATAGTAATAAATATTACATACAAATGATAGACTAATCTTTATGGTGTCTGTTTACAGTAGCATTCACTATGAACAATATTCAAACAAAAACTTTCAAGTTACAGCCTTTATAGATTAGAATACATTTACTGATCAACAACAATCTGTCGAATCAACCTTCGAACCAACCAACTGATCAATATCTACAATCATAGAGTATATCCCTATTGTTCCATGTCCATCGAGCTTCCTCACAGAATCGTCACAACGAACTGTCACCCAACGGTTCCAATTCAGTTCCTCCTATTAGTCCACGAGACTTCACATAGGACGGTCAAACTATCAACAGAATTTGCACTGTGTTGGCATCTCGGTGAGACACTAACAGTGTCTCGCTGATGCCACATAACCTTCATACCGATGTCGCCAAGAGTCACTGTTATTGCCAAGACATTCTATCGAGCTTTCAGTGTTACGCCGAAACACCAAGTAGTCGCCCAGACCTATCGCTTTTGCTAGGAGATCATAGCGAGTCACCAAAGGTTATACCAAAGTCACAAGTCATATCGAGCTCCAAAGAGTAGTCGACAAGACTTAACACCTTCGCCGAGAGGTTTCTCCGAGATCTCTATTGTCACCCTGAAGCTTTCAACAATCGCCAAGACATTGCCCTTCGCTAAGACTTTACTCTGAGATCTCTTAGCTATTTCAAAGACTCTTCATCATCGACAAGACACACCAAAGTTTTCCAGGACTTCTTCCCGAACCATTTGGGTTACCCTGATAGCCATCGGCTATCGACAAGACATCCATCAGTCACTAAGAGATCTCCCCAAGATCCTTTGTGTTACACCAAACACCGAACGGTTGGAAAGACTTTACACTCTTGCCAAGACCTTTCCCCGATCACTAGAGTTACTCCGATGAACGTTTGGATGTGTCCCCATTGGCATGACCTTCACTGTTCACTAAGACCTCATAGCGAGAATCCTTTAGCTATCCCGAAGACTTCAATACAAAACATACTATCGGCGAGACTTTAACACATCACACAAACATCTTCCTGAACGAAGCCTTTTGGCCAAGGGTCTCAGTGATATACAATTGAATGGCCTATCGGCTAGAGATCTCCACGCGATAAGAGGTCATATCAAATACACTATGTCACAGCGAAGACTCCAATGTGAAACCATTTGGCAAGACCCTTCCAAGGTTATAGCGACCTGTATAAAACAAAATCTATCAAAGCTGCTAGTCGACCAGACATGATAGATGTCATACCGACTTTGCTCCAATGGAGGTTTCAACCTGTATTGATTGAGGCATAATTCCAACATTATTATTATGAGAATGTTTACTCATTTGTGTTCATTTGTATATCGAATGTATATATATACTTGATACATATATAGGATAACTTATAGTATGACGCCAACATATATTTATACATTGATAAAACATACATACATATAGGTGACTATATACGTAATACCTCGGTATCATATGTGCTAGAATGTGATATTAAGGTAAGAATATATGCATATGAATACGCATACACATATAGTTACCAACATATATATTTGAATGGCTTAAATATGTATTTACCTTATGAATATATATATTTGAGGATATATATATATATATAGTGTTATAATATATGGAAACTGGTTTATACATAGAGAGAACTGATTGAAAGGAATTGGCATGTATAAACCAATGGAGATAACTTTTATATATATATATGCTAATATGATTTCAAATCAATGCATTAGCTATGGCGCATGAATATATGAAAAGAATCTCCTTAAACCTAGCTTGCAAGACTTATACATTGCTTTGCTTATAATCTTGATTCTAATTTCATTATACTAAATTGAGTCTTTGACCAGCATGTGGGATTAAGTAAAGAGCTACTTAAATCGCCCATGAGAGTTTATTGATGCATATGGGTTAAAGCACGTAGAGGAAAAGTAATTGCTTGGGAGTTGATTAACATTAGCAAGCTTTGAGGCCGATTTATTAACTGAATCAAAGTCTAAGTATATTATACTTGTGACTAGATATTTAAAAGTCAAATATTACTCAAGTTGTATACGCATTTAGAATGAGTATTCTGCAAAACAATTCGTAGTTATGAATTCAATATAAGAAGGAGACTTAGTCGGTGCCTTATATGGAAACATCTTGGACTTAGTAAACTCCTAAGTGCCATTTCATTGAGTAAATATAAATAAAAAATAGAAGCATGCAAGATTATGTACAATAGGTCAATGAATTGGTCAAACTGATAAATGAGATGAATCGACTCATGTAAGACTAAGTCAACATGAGCTATGTGTTGTATATTTGATATTGAATGATTCAACAAGTGAAAAATCATGCCAAATCTGTAGGAGGTTTATGATTTATTTGGTGCCACCTTATCAATCCTACTTGTTGTAGATGTTTATTGTGAAGGAAATTCAAATTACACCCTTTTCATCATGTGCTGATTTGATATGGTCTCTTGCTGCTGTCAACTAGTGAGGTCGACCTACAACTTTTTTTTGTTGAGTATGTTCTTAATTGTGTGCCACCTTTTAGCTAATTTGAGTGAGTGGTTATACATGGTGATTATTGTTAATACTCATGCCTAATCTGTAGGATGAGAATTCTCTTTTTTGTTGTATAAATAGTAGAGCAAACTCACTTGTTTGGGATGCATTCCATATGTATTGAGCTTAGAATTTTATATGCATTTGCTCTGCATTCATTAATTTGCATTACTCTATTATATTTTTAGAGAGCTATGAGTATTTGTGAGAGTGTTAGCATATTGAGTGAAGTACATTACCAACTTGGGAGATAGGGAATTATTGTGGCATAACTGAAGGGATCAAGCATAAGCTAGTTGCTGATGTGGGAAAACTGATTTGCAGTCAATCGATTGGATAAGCAAAAACAAGCATGAGGATAATCTTCTTTTATTGTCTTAGCTTTTAAATGATTGTTTCATGATTTCTTTAAATTGTCTATTGTGAATACTTGCATTTAGGGAAAATCAGTATTGTTTTGAAAAGGAATTAGAAGCTATTATATTGTTTTGTGATGTGCTTGCAATTACTCCATGATACGGGGATTTTTTTTTCATAAGTATTATTATTATACTAGACATGATTATACAAGGGTAGCTTAAGAGTTACTCATAGCTAAGTTATTTGAATATACTATATGGCTAGTGGGTTACTCTAGGGATGAGTACTTGAATACTCATTGATACCTATAGGTTGGGAATAACTTATTGGGTTGGGTTGTATACTCAGTCTTGATTGGAATATATGAGGTTAGAGTAACTTATCTAATCAGGCTAGTCATTGGTTGATGACTTTAACCTATGATTAAGATGTAACAAGGTTAAAATTGATTAAGCCTAACCACTTGAGTTGATGGAATTCTATATGTTTAGAAATGTAGGTGGGATTACCTAATAAATTAAAGTGGCTACTTGGTTAATTTCTTTACACTCTTGAAATAAAGTCCCATTGTTGACAAAATTCTACTTTGAATACCTCTTTATTAAAGGGTTACACTCTCGAAGGGAAGCACCTATTGCTATGATTATGATTTGATTGAGGTCAATCACTGATGTGGCTATTCTCTTGATGAGAACCACTTATTAGTATGATATATTACTGATTGGAGTCAATTATTTATGATTAATTATCTATGAATAGAAGAAGCTTATATAACTATACTCTAGATTATAAAGTTATACTCAAAACTAGATTATCTTTTGTAGTGAATGACTTGTCTATGTAAAGTTGACTCATGGACTAGGAAAGCTCTTATACTATACCAAGGATGGGAATATCCATAAGATATTATAGTGTTTTTGGAAAGGGAAATCAAGTTATTTCTAAGGTTAGGGATGACCCAAGGAAGGAAATTACCAAAGTATAGTATATGAACAGTCAAGATCCAAACTGAGCTTTAGAAGTGTATGTGAATAGAATGTGACCTTCACTCAAAGTACTAAGTGAGAACACTTTGGCCAAAGTAGTTTAAGTAGCCACTACTTACACTGTCAATTCTCCATGATCCATCTATATGCATGCTAGTCCTAGATTGTGGATTTACAAGTTCTAGTCATGTAGGACACAACACTAAGCTCAAATAGGCTATTGATATGAGGTTTACCAACCAATCTCTTTGTCGAAGGGTAGGGCCATCTTGTCATATGTGACAGATGTGCAAGGGACTGCATTTGAGTCCGTGGTTGGTAGAAAAGCACTTGAGTGGTGCTTCTCCTCATCAGTTGGCAGTCGAGGTTTGTGGATGCTTGCACAACCAACCCAACCAATTCCAAACCAAGTGGCAGTTGTTAAAGCAGTGGTGCCTTATACCTATGGGGACCCGAAGAGACAATTTACTCCCTTACCTGATACCCTTCATAATATAATGAACCAATTGCTCTAGCAACACATGATCACTTTGCCACCTGTTAAACCACTTGATCCCACCCAGCCATTACCACCCACATTTAAACCTAATGCTTATTGTCATTTTCATCGCCAAAATGTACATGACACTGAACACTGCAAGCGTCTAAAACATTTAGTCCAAGACCTCATTGATTCGGGCCATTTGTCCATTGCAGGTGTTAATGATCAAGGCAATAAGTCTGTTGCACCCCCTAACTAGAATTTACAAATCTTCACCAATCCCATGCCTAAACACAATATCTCATTTGTCAAGGCTAGTGAACCTTCAAACACTAATGTAATGAATGTTGATACAAATAGTGAACAACATGATATAAATCCAACTATTACCCTAGTTAATCCTATTGAAAAACTTGTGGGTGTGATAAATGTTATCCCTCGTAAGGGCCAAAACAATAAATCCCTTGATATCCCTTTTTCTGCTAAAGATATACTTCAAAAACCTCCTGATGGTACTCTTTACATAGCCGGTAGAATCTATGATAAGCCCACCAATGGGATATGAATAGATCCCGCTTGTTGTGAGAATGTGATCACAAAAGAGTTTTTAGTATTACATGATCTCAATCAAGATGATTAGAACAACCCAATTGCATGGATTAAGACATAATAGTTTTGCATGCCCTATGATCAGATCAATTGTACTCCCCTTATAGATAGGACCCAAAACTTTAGATATAACATTTTCAATTATTCCACAATCAGATCAATTTCGTTTGTGGCTAGGCCACCATTGGCTTTGCTCAATGAAAGCGGTCCCATCAGTGGTTCACAAGTGTTTGAAGTTTCCACATGACAATGAAATATTTACCATACACCATAGTGGATTTATCCTCTATTAAAGGTAATTTTTTCCTTAGAAGCCTTTTGGCTTGAACCTATGGAACCCATCACCCCTCAAAAGGACTTCTTTTTCATAACCTATCAAAAGTTCAAAGCCAAACGTATAGCCAAATTGTCTCTTCATAACATGTCCCCATCCACTTCCACTCCTCCTATCATAGATGGAACCATGCTTCAACTTGAGTCTAACATTGAACAAACCATACAACCTCATGAACAACCACCCTTAGACACTTCACTTCCATCGTTTAAATGACCAAGGGAAAATGAAACCAATCTCATCGTGCCTCCTCAAATTAAACAAGTGTATAAAGTGGAAGAGAAAGTGATTGACCCTTCCTCTTCAGTTTCTTTTGTTCTTCCCCCTTCAGAAGCAGAAGAACCTATGATGACTCAATCCGATCTTACACTTCAACAACTTCAAAACATAATTAAACGAAATCGCAATGCTAAAGAACATAGGCGTCGTTGTTGTCTCCTTGCTTGTTAATCTCGCATAGAAGAACACAAATAAAATCAACCTCCACCTTTGAATGAAATAATAGATGACCATCCTCCTTCTCCTGACCCACTACAAGATAGTCTAATCCAACATTCCCAACAAACTGAACCAATCCAACAACCACAACTTTTAATACATCCCTCCTTGGAAATCACCCTTCATCCTCCCGTCGTCATCAATCTTGATGATGATGATGGTGAAGTGACGATAGAAAAAATACATTCATGAAGAAGTACACAATGATCTAAACTCTTTATTTTCCTCTACCATGAGCTTAAATGATAAATCCTCTCAACTAGGTGAAGAACCTGGAGCGACTCCTAGTTCAGTGATTGCAATTCTTCCTTTGGACAATCAACCACCCTCACGTTATAGTACACAATGATCTAGAATCTTTATTTTCCTCTACCATGAGCTTAAATCATAAATCCTCTCAACTAAGTGAAGAACCTGGTGCGACTCCTAGTTCGGTGCTTGCAATTCTTCCTTTGGACAATCAACCACCCTCACATTATACTGAACATGACTAGGAGGTGGATGAATTGTTAGATGGTTGACTTGCATTCGCCTTACTAGTCTTCTAGCATTTATTTTCCTTTTTCTTGTACTTTAAGTTTGCTTGTATCTATGTATCATGTTCCCCCATAATGTGCGTTTGATATTCTCTCTCGTCGTACACTTCTTCTATTTGTACCTCTCCTCTTCTATATGTCGTGCATTGTCTTTTTCTCTTTTCTTTTGTTTTTTCCTTTTCGAGATGACGCAAAGCGTTGAGACCATAATTTCTCTTCCATGTTGACCCAAAAGGTCCTCAAGTCTTTTTCACTTTTGTTTTGTGTTTTCCTTTTAGTGATGACACAAAGCGTTAAGACCACAATGTCTCTTCCATGTTGACCCAAACGGTCCCTTTTCCTTTTAACTTTGTCTTTTTCTTGTGTTTTTCCTTTTGGGGACAATGCAAGGCGTTGAGACCGCAATGTCTCTTCCATGTTGACCCAAACAGTCCCTTTTCCTTTTTACTTTGTCTTTTGTTTTGTGTTTTCCTTTTGGGGACGATGCAAGGCATTGAGACCACAATTTCTCTTCTATGTTGACCTAAAACAAACTTTCTTTTCCTTTTGTTTTTGCTCTCTTTGTGTCATTCTTCTAGTTCTATGTGCTTTGGGGAATGATGACAATTTTGAGCTCTTTAATAAAAACATTGCAGCAATGAACATACTGACCCCAAAACCATAGATCCCTTATGTGTTTGGAGTGCTCTTTTTTGGGGCAACTCCCTTTCTTTTTTTTTCATTTTCATTGACATGATGCAGCCTAACTTTGAAACATATGACTTGGCATAGGGCTTTCCAAGTTGGCTCTCATGTCTTGTTTTCCTTTTGAATTTTCTTTCCTTTGCTACTTTAAAGTAATTTCTCATAGGACGATGTGTAGAAATTCCTTTAAAGTGAGGGGCATACATTACTATTAATTCATTTGAATTCTTGGTTCCTAGTGTAGCCTTGTCACTCATATGATGTTTTTTTCACTTTGTGGATGACACTGGGTGTGATGTCCTTCATAAGTGTGATCTATCTTAGCATATTACATTCCTCTTGGTGTCCTAATGCGACACACTACATCCCCTAAGTTGTTAATATACTATTCTTTGATTGTTCCTCTCTTGGAGACATTAGACACAATGTTCCCTAAGTGACTGACCTTGCATGAAATTAACAAGACTCCTTTAAACATATTTTACATTTTACATTTTTGCATTTTACATTTTGCATTTTTTCCACCTTGCATAACGCAACTTGAATGACTATGGTACTTTCATTTTTATTCATGAGTTCTAAGCATACGAAGCTTTGCTTATCTCATGAAGCACAAATTGACATTTTCCTTGTGGCACCTTGTTAAAGTTATCAAGAGGTATAACTTTGATATGGTTGAGCGGGAAGCCCATCTAGCGGTATGACTTTCCCCATAGCCACCTTTGTGTTTGTGAGTGCATACCAACTAGCGTATGTATTTTACCTTGTGGGACTTCTCACCTGACGAACCACCATGATTTTTGTCACCCCAGAGTGAGAATGCATTCTCTTTTTCAAACAATCAGCCTAGATCTAATCCACAACTAGTTGGACAAACGATCGAAGCTCAATTCAATTTCCCTTTCAACATGTGTGTTACTTTGTTCTTATGTTTAGTTTTCCATGGGATCTTCATCCCGGGGGCTTGATCATCCCTCTTGATCGTTGTCATTCCATCTTGCTAACATAAGTGCATTTGAACCCTCCTCTCAATGTTCTTGGCTACTTTAGTGTGAGTTTGAAGCAAGTTCATCCTCTCACTAAAGTGGGGGATAAATGTGCCATAGAAAAATGGCCCCTTGTCATTTTCATGGCCTTTTAGGTCTTGTTTCATGATGTTTGGTCTATTTTTATTTGATTTTATATTGTAATGTGGCTTGAACATGCATATTTATGTACTAAAATTTAAATAATGATGTCTTGTGAAGGTGTTGTGAAGTGTTGTAAAACATTTCTACACTCTTCTAGACTCTATTCATTGAAATTCACCTAAAAATCACCTTTTCATCACTAATCAAGTCCTATTTTGAAGTGTTAAAAAGTCTTGTAACAAGATTTCACGCTTTTCTAGGCACAACTTCACTATTTATCCCTTTCTTATGCTTTATTTGACCCTTTTATGCCCTTATAAGCTTTAATTAAGTGTATTTTTGAATGTAATCCCAACAAACAACATTAAATACAAGATAATTCCTGACACCCATTTTCAGGTCCTAGGTGGGACCCATTCGCCATGGGTGGCGAATGAGTCCCCCTTGGTTCCAAATTCAAAATATTTTAAATTTCCTTCCAAATTTTTTTTCAAAATCACTTGATGTCGGCCTATGATTAGGTATTAATGGGTTACTAAGGCACAAGAATGTATAAATAAGTGTTTTTACATACATTCTAACCACGATTCATCAAGTTCAATCATTCACCTATTCACTCAAGCATTCAAGCATCTTACAACATCAAATCAAGCACTATTCAAGCATTGTGGTGCATCCATTGATACAACTTTAGATTTCCATCAAGGGTTTGGTAAGTTGATAACATTTGCATGTTATTTGTTTATCATTCTCTTGCATTTCATTATTTCATTAAGGGTTTGATTACCTAAGTGGGGTTTGACCAAGGAAAAACCCTATTTTCTAACCCTCAACCTTTTTTCCCCTCTTGCATGTGTGTTTGTAGACCTAGGTATGTAGATTTAACAAGCATTTAGGTGATTGAAGATTGGTCAACAAGTCAACTAGGTGCTTCAAGTCAATTCAATCATATTTCAAACTTTGGTGAAGGTTTTCTATCCATCAATTGACATCGCATAACTCAAAAAAGCAAACATTTTCTCGTGATCTAGTGTTGCAGTAGCTGTCTCCTAATTCTCAAAATTTTAGAGAGGAATGATTCACAATACTAGTGGTGAATGAAACCCCACCTTAAGGTTGGAAATCTAGGTTTTTCAGATTTCGTGATCCCACCGTGAAACTTGTTGACCTGATAGTTTTTCACTGCATAGACTTAATTCACACCTCGGCAAAATGAGTCCCACCGTTGATTTTCAAAGAATTTTAGACAATATTCAACCATTCTAGATTCCTCAAATCTTTCCCAGGTACACTCTAGTTCAACCTTTCTCTTTATGTTTTGCATTTATTCATCTTTTAGTTCATTGTTTGCATATCATAGTGTGTCTTCCAACATAGCCTAAATCATAGTTTTGCATTCATAATCAATCATATAGATCACTTACTTGCATTTAGTTCACTTCATTTATCTTAGATAACATCATACATAAGGGTATGTGCAGGATCATCATGGAAAAAACAGGCCCTTAAGTGACAATGAAAATTTAGAAAAATCAAAGTTAGGCAACTTGACGTAAAAATTTGAATAAGATATCCATATTATTTCAAAAATATGTAAGAATAGAATCTGTGAAAATTGAATGTAGTTTCTAAACTACTACGTTTTTTTTTTAAAA
>VDFB02389903.1:0-29613 GCA_007258455.2 Sequoia sempervirens
CCCCTTCTCCAATTACTCATAGCTTGTTAACTTGGAATCTTGTTCCTGCAATGTGCAACAAATTATTTATTTCTCCCTTCCTTGTTCCTTACATAATTTAGTTTTTCAAAAAAAAAATTATACAATGTGAAAGGGTGGTTTCAACCATCACACACTTCAAAAAATAATTACATTACAATATCTCGTGAAAAAATTATTTATTGGGGCAGGGGGGTTAGCTCGATTAGCTAAAGCATCATGTTGCAGGAAATAGGTCACGAGGTCTAGTTCCCCTCCCATCCTCATGGTACCAGAGGGTGTGTCATTCCATCGTTGCCGGTCACATGAAAAAACTTTACCAGGTGCACTACAGTTTATAGGGGGGCTACCCGATTCCTGTAGTCTAAAAAAAATGTTATTTATTTTTGAAACTATTACACTAATTTTCTTTGTTACTTTTCTATAGGGAAAAAGTCTCATAACAATTCTTCCCCTATTGTTTTGATGCTTCCCTCAATAGCTCGAGGATTTTTTTGTATCACAAATACAAATATAATAACCTTTAGCTAAACAAATGTGGATATTGATCCTTAATAAAATCAACTTTTTCCCAAGTAGCACTATCATTATCACAATGAATCCATTTAATTTTTACTTCATTTATAGCCCTATTTCTCAATATTCTAGATCTTTTTTTTCAATTATTTTATTTTGGTTCAATCTTAAATTCACAAGAAGGTTCAATAAAAATACTTTTTTAATCAATAACATGATTTACATCATATACATATTTCTTAAGTAAACTCACAGACTACATTATGGATTTGTAATTGAGGAGGTAAGGCAAGTTTATAAGCAACATCACCTAATTTTTCTAATATTTCAAAAGGTCCACAAAAATGAGGAGCTATTTTAGAATATTTACCAAGTTTTAATGAACTCCTTTTAGGCTTGACTCTAAGAAAACATGTTCACCAACCTCAAAATTTCAAGTAGACCTCTTAGAATCAGCCCAAATTTTACACCTATCCTGGGTAGACTTCATATTTTGTTTGTCTTTGTTGATAAAGGCTTCCATTTCTAACAGGTTTTCATTCTCATACCAAACCTTATGAATAGGATCAGGCCATGAGATAAGTGTGTTACAATTTCGACCATAAAATCCTTCAAAAGGTGACATCTTAATGGTTGAATGATATCCTTGATTGTATGCAAACTCCACTTTGTAAATAATCTTCACATGACTTAGGTTTATCCATGGTATACATTTGTAACATATCCTCTAAGATTCTATTTATCCTTTATGTTAGGCCATCAGACTTAGGATGATATGTTGTACTAAAATTTAAATGGATGCCAAGTTTTACAAAAAGAGATTTCCAAAAGGAAGAGGAAAACCTAGGATCCCAGTCTGAAATAATGTTCTTTGGAAGACCATGCAACCTGAAAAATCTCTTTGACAAAAATATGGGGGATATCAAAAGTAGATGATTCTATTTTGATAGGTAGAAAATGTGCCATCTTGGTTAATCTATCCACCACTTCAAAGATAGAATCATGTATTTTATGTGTTTGAGGTAGTCTAGTAATAAATTCCATGTACTAATTGACTCCCACTTCCAATTTTGAATAGATAAGGTTTGTAAGAGACTAGGATGTTTACATTGTTCTACTTTTACCTTTTGACAAGTTAAACATTGTTGGACATAGGTATGGATTTCAGTTTTCATTTGAGGCCAAAAGTAGTTTCTCTTGATTGAGAGATAGGTTTTCTGGAATCTAGGGTGTCTTGCTATGGGGATATCATGAGAATCTTTCATTAATTATGATTTAAGATTAGGTATATTGGGAATGCACAATCTTCCTTTATAATAAAGAAGACCATTGCTACTTAACAAATAAGGTTCTAGTTGATCTTTCAAATGGACATTAGAGGATTGATTTTGGAGACCTTTGTAAATTGGTTGAAAATAGCCATCAATAAGTAACTTGGATTTTATATCTTGTTCAAATTGGCTTCTCTCTAGGGTCAAGGCATTAAAACAACCCTTTTCGACTTAAAGCGTTTGCCATATGTTTTCTTTTCCAGGAACATACTGGATGGTGAAATCATATTCAGTTAAGAGTTACATCCATCTTCTTTGTCTCGTGTTAAGTTGAGGTTGAAGTAAAGATGTGTTGGAGACTATGATGAGAAGTTTTTAATATAAACGTATTCCCTAATAAATAATGGTGCCACACCTTTAAAGCATGGAAAATGCCTAATAATTCAAGATCATGGATAGGGCAATTTCTTTTAGCAGGTAGCAACTTTCTTGATTCATAACATACTACTTGGTTATCCTGCATTAGAACACCACTGATACCTGTACTGCATGCATCGATAATCACAATAAATGGTTTACTAAAATTTGGGATACAAAGAATAGGTGCAAATGTTAATAATGTTTTTAAGGTGTCAAAATCGTTTATCACATTCTATGGTCCAATTATAACTTTTTTTCTTTCTTAGATAGATCAGTCAAAGGTGTAGTAGTTTTGGAATAGTTCCTAACAAAACAATAAAAATTAGATAATCCTAGAAAAATTGACTTCACGAGCATCCTTTGGAATAGGTCAATCTTGAATTTCCTTAATCTTAGCAGGGTCAGGTGAAATACCCATTTTGGAAACCACATGACCTAGGTAAGATACTTCTAATTCAAAGAATTCACATTTGCTAAGTTTTGCATATAGCTTATGTTTTCACAAGGTTTCTAGTAACATCCTGAAATATTATTCATGTTCCTTTTCTTTTTTTGAGTATATAGAGATATCATCTAAAAAAATGATCACAAACACATCCAAAAATGGATGAAAAATATCATGCATCAAAGTCATAAAAGTTGCAGGTGTGTTGGTTAAAGCAAAAGGCATTACTACAAATTCATTATGGTCATATCGTGTTCGAAAAGCAGTTTTGGCAATATTAGTTTCTTTTATACGAATTTGATGGTATCCTAATCATAAATCAACTTTGGAAAAACATTTAGTACCATGTAATTGATCTAGAAGGTCATCAATTCGTGGCAAGGGATACTTATTCTTTATGGTTAATTTATTAAGTTGTCGATAATCCATGCATAATCTCATGGTTTCATCCTTCTTTTTGACAAATAATACTGGTGCACCCCAAGTCGAAATACTTGGTCTAATTTTTCCTTAAGTAATTGTGTTAATTAATTTTTTTAGTTCTATTAATTTTGAGATAGATTGACGATAGGGAGCCCTAGAGACAAGTTCTACCCTAGGAACCAAATCAATTGTATGTTCTGCGACCTCTTAGGGGGTAGACTATCTAATTCCTCAAGGAAAACATCTTTGAATTCTTGTAATACCGGTTTGGTATTGATATCTATCTTAATTTTATCACCTATTCAGAAAAGTATAATACAAAACATTTTGCAATTTTTTCTAGCACTACACTTGACTTGCATGGCTAAAATGGTTTTGATGTGAAGAGTTCTTTTCTCCCCTTGTAAAATGCGACATGTCCCCATGTTAGAGTTTAAAATGACTTGTTTATTTTCACAATCTAAAAAGGCATCATTTTTTTCTAACCAACTCATTCCTAGAATAGCATCATACTTGCTAAGATTCAATGTGTGGAAATGGTCATGTGTTACAAGTTTATCTAACTCAAATTCTAAGTTTTTGATAGTTGCACCAGTTTGTTTAACTATCCTACCATTAGCCATTTCAACACCTAAAGGTTCAACTAACTTAGATGCAATTTTTAATTTAGAAACAACTTTAGAAGAAATGAAATTATGGCCACTAGTAGAACCGACAAGGAAAACAATAGGATAGCCACATATGAAGCCCTTAATTTCAATTAGAGAAGGTTGGCAGTGTACCATACCTATATCGACGACTGCATAAATCTTCATGATGGTTGTGGAGTAGTAGTAATTGTGTCCTTATTTTTATGTCTATATTCTTGTTGTTTGTGAGGACAATATCGTTGATAATGGTTCTTGCCACAAGTCCAACATTGTATTTCAAGAGGTGTAGGTTTATATTGGTTGGGTTTAACCATCTTGGTGAATTGACAATGAAAAAATTCATGTCTTAAACTATTTATGAAAAAAACCACTCAATCATATCCTTCAATAAATGGTACAAATTGATTAAAAATTCCAAAATTTTGTTTGTATTCATTTACTGGTTGGGCTCTTTGTTTTAATTCAAAAAATTCTTTCCTCTTTTCTTGTATAAAAAAATTTGAAAGGTATTTTTGTTGAAATAATTGTTTGAATTGTGACCATTTTACTTGGCCTTTAATTTCAAAGGTCGAATAATATCTTGCCACCAATTCAAGGCACTATTTTTTAGTTGATAAGTGGCAATTTTGGTCCTACCATAACTACTAGTGTTTTGCAAGTCGGTGTATCTTTCTAAGTTGGTTAGCCATTGTTTTGCTTCTTCTCCAATACCAGTATTGCCACTATACTCTGGGAATTTAATCTTTTGAGCAAAGCTATCTAATTCCTTTTGTGTTTGTTTGTTATCAAAGGATTTTGATTCAAATGTGTGAAAAGTATTATCACTAGAAGTTGAGTCTTTCTGAGATGATGTTAGTCGTTTCTTGGTACTTTTTGATTTGTTTTTGTTCTTTTTCCTACTTGAATGTCTAGTTGATTTTGAACTTTTTTTGTTCTAACAATTCTACGTTGTTAAGTCTCTTTTGTTCTAGAGCTTCTTGCCTAAGTTGTTGCACTTGGACGGTTAATTTGATAACTTCCTACATCAATGCTTGATTGGTTTTCTCTAAAGCCTCATAAGCTTTTTGGTTGCTCTTGGACATCATCGTGATAGGTCACACTATTTACACAAAAAAATTAAATCAAAATCTCGATTTCTTGTTACCCTTACAAATATAAGATAGAACTTTACTAATTTTTAAAATAGAATTTCTTAATAATGATGAGTTATGTATGTAATAAAAAATTCCCTCTCTAATAGTTTTATCCTCAATTAATAGTTGTATAGTTTGATTGATTAGATGTATCAATACAAGGTCCATAAATTCAATTTAAAATAGTACGAACTTGCTATGCATACCCTCAAACAGTTCGAGGATCTACTTCTGACTCTCTTATTGAATTTATACAGGTAAAAACATTTTTTTTCCTCATACAATTACAGTTTTCAAGATTCTTGGAGATATAAACGTATTATTCTGTGAACAAAATATTTCCCATGACAGTGCTACTAAACTTGTAAATCTTCCTCTGTTTGGATGTTTGCCTCCCAAATTACTCTCTATAATAGAAATTAAATGTGTTGAGGAGTTTAATGGGATTGCGACTTTACAATGTTTAAGTAATTAAAATTTAATCTGAACTTAAGCTTTGTTCTTTATGCTACCCAAATACACGAAAGCTACTCACCGTAGGATTCTAAGTTCAAATAGGCTTGGATACATTTTGATAAACCTTTAGTTGCCAAAATTTTAAGAATCATATGCAAACGGCAATATGGATGTTGCATTGAATTAACAATAAACTATCTAAATATATTTGTGTTTGTTTATAAGGCAGTTACTTAATGCCATCAAACATTGTAATCCTACATGTGTTTAAAAGTTAAATTTAATGGATAGTGTGGTGGTGAATATCTGACTCAATTCACCACGTTATTCCCTTTTGTTAGGAAATATTTTCTAAAGTGTATAATCTTTCCCCCCAAAAAAATAATTTATAGAAAACCTAACTTTTCTTTATGTTTTATTTTATTTTTATTCTAATGTGCAATATAAAATTGAATGATTGTGATCACAAATTGTGATGCCTCTATTTTCTCAATAGATAAATTAAAATATAATGGAATTATGTAGCAAAATTATGTAGCAATAATTAATATTAACTATTAACTATTAAAATGTCAGAAATAAATAATAATACTCATTTGTTAGAATTGTGCGAAAAAGTTCATAGATTGTTGGAACAAACCCTGGTTTAGCCTCTTTCATCTGTGAGCAATCTAAGAGGAATAAACATACTACGCCGCTCTACATGAGTGCTGGTTTTAATGGACCAATGCTCAACATCCATGCAATACCCAAGCCCTGCCAGAACGGTCTTAAGTGTACTTTGTACCCCAAGTCGGACACACTTTGTGTGCTCCCTTCTCCAATTGCTCAAAACCTATTAACCTAGAATCCTATTTCCGCAATGTGCAACAAATTATGTATTTCTCCCTTCCTTGTTCCTTCTTACATAATTTAGTGTTTTCACAGATTTTTTATACAACGTGAAAGGGTGGATCCCCGTCGCACCCTTCAAAAAAAATTACATTACAATATCCTGTGAAAACTTTATTTATTTTTGAAACTATTACATTAATTTTCTTCATTACTTTTCTACCACAAAAAGTCTCATAATCTTGTGATGCATCATATAACCCATTGACAATGAATATAGATATATGACTTGCAGGTGCAAGAAACCTACATAAATACATTGTCATGGCTAGTTCCAATGATGTCTTTATATGTAAATTCAATTGTTTGTGTAGTTTATTATTTTGTGTTATCTTTCAAAAATCTTTAAGAACACCCTCCCAAATTTGGTAAGGCTCAAAGTGCAAAAGTGGCTTATCCATCTTTTATTTGTTGGCCTTTTCTAGCCCTTGATTTAAGCATGGGTTTCTCCCTTTGTCCAAACTAATCTAGTCCTCGTGTTTGGATATTGATTAGTGCATCAAAGAACACTAACATGTTGCATAGTATTTTATCACTATATTCATTTCTTCATCTTACACCTTTCTTTATACTATTTTAGCAAAAACAAAAATCTTTAAAAAACTCCTCTCCCGAGAGATGAGTTGGAAGATAAGTCTAAATTATTAATGTATATTTACCCTTTATTAGACTTAATTAGCTAAAAAAAGGTTCACTTTTTACTAAAAGTAAAATGCAAAATAGAATAACATGAACCGCTTCCAACATATATTATTAATGTATATTTACACTTTATTAGACTTAATTAGCTTAAAAAAACACTTTTTACTAAAAATAAAATGCAAAATAGAATAACATGAACCACTTCCGACACATTCACGCCAAATCTATGTAGAAGTTCCTATCCAAGCTAAAATCTCAACAAAGCATAATACTTACAATCACTAAAAAAGCTTAAATCTCAAAATCGATAATTTATATTATCACAAGGATAATTACAAAGCATGATACTTACAATCACTAGAAAAGCTTAAATCTCAAAATCGATAATTTATATTATGACAAGGATAATTACAACCATGATGGGCAAACTGAGCATTGTTTAAATATCAGTGAAGCTTGAGGCTGTGATTGTGGTTTTAGCATTGAAATACTAAGTTTTGCTATATTAACATTTCCATAGGGCTTGAAGGTATTTGTAACAAGTCTTCAAGCAACATAAAAAGAGATATTACTCGTAATGGTTTCAAATTTGGGTTAGAAATTTGGCATAATAGAAAAATTGTTGTGACTGAGTTGTGAATTGAATGTGGCAGTAAATGGCAAAGGAAGACACAATCAGAGCTAACTAGTAGCATAATACAAGTCCAACTTAAGTTCTTGGAATACCACCATTTGCAATTGCTAGAACAATAAGCCTCTGGAATTCTTATACACTACAAAATTAAGACGTTTTGTGACCCACCATGGAAGAACACAGCATCCTATTAAGCCAGCAGACATTTATTAAACAACAGTTTCTTTAAACTTCCTCTGGAAAACTTCTTGTGGCTTTATTAATGACCTTTCAATCATTGTTTTAAGCTGGGAATAGACGCATCGATATATATCCAACCAATGACGTTCATTTAACTTCGCCACTAAATTGAGATCATCTTTTAAGCTTTGTGATGCCAATTTAAGATTTAACTAGCAGCGAGGACAATTAAGCCAATATTCCTTTTGTTTTTCAGTCATACATTATCAATTACTGGTTAAGCCTTATAGATCAACACCTTTCCATAATGCAGGTAGTTGTAGTAAAGGTCAAACCATACGTCATTTTCCTATAAATACATGTTAAATACTTCTAATAGATAAAGATCATCGTTTATGACCTCTTCTATTTGTGGGAAAGCTTGTGAAGAATTGCAAAAATTAAGTTTTCCCGTTCACCAACATAGTAAATTCTAAAACTCACTCAAAACAGATCAGCTGAAGACGCTTGATAAATCAGTAGCCAGAGAAACGTAACCAGCAAGGTTTCCGTTTTTCCAATTATGTTTTCTTTATGCCTTTTGTTTCCATTTCAGAAATCATAATCTTACCCTTGGAAAACCTTTATCATCATATTGTTCGTAGTGACAGTGCACATACTGAGCAATTATTGCCATAGCAATTACCAATTTGCAGAGACACATCTCTGACCCCTGGGACACATCTTGGGTACTGGTATCCGTTTCCCCGTACCGGAAACTTGTCGGAGACGTCCCTGCTTGCAGGAGACATCTCACCAATCACCAATGTTTTCTTAATTTTTTATTTAAAAAAGCCAAAAAAAAAAAATCCTACATTTCGACAAGTTTTCATATGAAATGAAAAAAAAAAAAATCGACATTTATGAATTTCAATATGTAGTAGTATGCTCTTTGACATTTGTGTGTTTAAAGTTTTAAACTTTAAATTTAATGTTAAACTTTACCAGTGTTCTTGTTTTGAAAGTTCAATGTCATAATATTTTCAATTTTAATGTAGCAAATTTATAAATTATTAAATTATATTCAAAAAATGGCGGCTCCAAATACCCGTCTCCTATTTTTTAAAAATAGAAGTACCGGTACCGGTAACAGTCTCCCGTACCAGTACCAGTACCGGTCTCCTGGCAACTATGCCTATTTGCCAATTTGCATTCAATTGTTCATATTCTCTTGGACAGTTTGCACAGAGCACATCTTCTGAAATCAAATTATCTGATAAAGAATGTCACTATTTCTGACTAATTGAATCATACTTTCCTGAACCAGCAAGAAAAGTTACCAAACACGTTCCACGACTGGTAAAACAGGTTTATTGACAATGCATGAATTCTGTTCAAGAATCAAAACAAATGAGTACGATATATAGATATGAAACATTTGATTCATGTGCTGTTGTATTGGTTTCTAATTGAATATGTTCATGGTAAATGCATCCGTATCACACTTATACAGAGCATTGGAACATATGCAAGGAAAGCGATAGTTGCCAAGTAGAAAAAACCAATTGTACAGGAACTCAAAAGTTGTAAGTTTTTTCAAATTTGAAAACTTGACATGCATATTAAGAAGTGGTGCTTTGCAGTTGTAAGCAAACAACAAATGTTGTCTGCATCAGTATACAAATGTTTTTGCTGTATTTTCCACTTATCATTTGACAATAAAATTTGAATCCTCGAATGCAGCATGTAATTTCCTGCACTAGATGCTCAATACTGGATTTCAATCTAGTCTCCAGTCCATATGCAGACAAAGCCAATGTTCAAGAGACTTTGTGAACTTGCTCAACTTGATTGAGTCGATTTGGAATGCTATACATTTCCTAAACTGGCATGTTCAAAATATTTGAGCATTTGGGCTTTACAATGTAGGATAGCAAACTAAAGCAAACAAGAGTTTCGAGAAGCCATTTATGGAATCCTTCAATGACAATAAAAATGCATATAGATTACAAATATAAACTCCATGCATCCAGCCATTTATGTTGCGTCAGATACCTCACAAGGCAATTTAAGATTTTATTTGGGTCATCCGATTAACAACTATCCTACATAATCAAAAACAGGAAGTTTCATACTAACTATTAAATAATAAATAGTATAAATCAGGAACAAGAACAGTATTTGTATATATATATATATATAAAAATAAATCCCATCAAGTGGAAAAAAATTGCAGCTTATTGATGACAAAGAAATTCACACCTGTCAAATTTTTATTTGTCACAGCCCTCAAGCATCCAACAGTATGAATCTTCTACTGTGATGGAAGGCCAAGGCCTTTGTTCATTACATGTTTTATATTACAAAATTCTTTACTCTTTCTACTTCAAATATGGACAAAATGGTAACCATACATACGATTCTGATGCTCCAAGAAACTTAATATCAAAACTGTAAAATATATATTGAGACAGATAGGTAAAAAATTTAAAGGATGACATCAAGTTGATGTTTTGAATCCAAAAATGAATTCAGTATTGAAGGATCTGGGGATTATAGTTCTCCAAGTATCCTTTACAGTACCCTGTTCAGGTTCATACTTGATGTTGATTACTGGCAGTGGAACCTGACGTGCAGCTATAGGTGAGCAGAATCCAAGTTCCAGAATCTGGCAAGCTTAGAAACGGCTCCATGATCCCAATTCCACCAGTATAGATACTCCTGTGGTAGAATAAACATAGGCATCCACCTGTTCCTTAAATCTTCTCCACTCTCCTTCAAACTGGTTATACAAGTGCAAGATCTATTGTTGCATGTCTGCAGTTATCTATACTGCAAAATGCTTTCATGGATTTTAGAAATTTATCTACATCCAACCAATAGACCTGCATTTTCCATTTCCAACCTCCCTTTTCTTTTAAATATCCTATTTAAACATAAACTCAATCTTGGCATGGATACTCCTGATATAGAGGGATCCATCGAAACAAACAATGTGTAGAAATGTTTATCTTGAATAAGAACTGGCTGAGTTATTTTACTCTAAATCATTAATCAAAATATCAGATTCTTCCCTGGTTGCAAGATTTTTTACACGCACAGCACCACGTTTCCATTCAGCATCACCAACAAGAAACATTCTCTTTGCATTAACTCTCTCTGCATGTTTGAAGGCCCTATATCATAAATCAAATAAGCATAGGATGGTATATCAGCAAGTGAACACATAAAAAAAATTGATATTTCTATCGTGATCAATACTGCATTAGTTATTGAATAATATAGACCATAAATCTATAAATTTTTGAAATGGAGTTTGGGTGAGAACCATGTAAACAACAATCTATTATCCCATATTCTTAAGGGGAGATAGGGAATATACAACACAGGTGTTCTTGCAAGGTATCAAAAATAAATCAGGTGGCCAAAGTTCTCTGATATGTCATTATGATATATCTAGTAAACACGGCAATAATGCGTCAATGAGCAGACAATAGCCGGAAATCAGTCATTAATATAAGGACAGTTTTGAAATCTCCAATCTTACTTGTCACGTTTGGCATGAATAGCTCTATCATGCCAGATATGCCTAGAAGGTTAGTTCACATCCATAACATCTGGATGACCCTGTTAAAGATACATGTTTTCCAGCCATATTTAATAATTCTCTAATTTGAGAGAAATAATAGCTTTCTAGATCGATAAAAAGTTACAAATCTTACATCAATATATTTTCTTTGATGGCCACTGCAGTGACAAAAGCAGTATACCAAAGTGGCGTGCAGCATATTATAAGGATTCTAATCCAAAGAATGGAGCATAAAGTCGTGGCACTGTATAAGATTCTGATCAGAACACACTTTAGTACCCAGAACATGAGCATGCAAGTTACAAAGAGTTTCAACAACTCTAGATGCACAATGATACTGTGATGCAAATCACTGGCAAAACATTTTTTAAATTTGATTAGAGTGAGTAGAAAATACTCAAATCAATGAATTAAAAAAAAAACCTAGTAAGATTAATTACCATAAACTATAAGTCTATAAAGAAAGCATAATCAATACCAAGAGCTATATCACTGGTACCCAGGGTAGCCCACATCTACCACACCAGGAAAACATTTCCAGATACAAAATAAATTAAATAAAAAAAATTAAAAAAAAAGAAGTAAAAAAAAGAACGGGTGCAGAAACAAGAGACCTGCCTGGGAAAAATTATCCTGGAAAGCAGAATTGAGATTCTGCATTTCCATCCCTGAAAAGACAATACCAGATGATGGACCAATTTTCAAGCTAAAACACAGTAGTAAGAGAAAATTAACATAACACGGAGAGAATGATTGTGAAAATGAAACATAAAATCAATACCAGATGTAAATCTGTTTCACATACAAAGTTACCTTTCAGAATCTGTTTATTTAGTTTCGAAAACAAGAACATCTAATGAGAGATTGCTGGTATTAAAGATATTTTGTAGCTTTTCTTATATGAGGCAATAGCATCTATAAATTCACCAGCAAACGTTTCCAAGAAAAACACAGGTGGAGAAACTAGAGAACTGTTCTGGAAACATTACCCTATAATTTCCCTCCCACTAAGGAAATTTTTGGAAAACAGAATTGAGAGACTGCATTTCCACACCCAAAAAGATAATACTGGATGATGGACCAACCTTCAAGCTAAAATACAGTAGTAAAAGAAAGATAAAACCAATATGCTATCCAGTGATAACAGATGTAAAACTGTTTCCTGTGCAAGCCTTTAGAAATGGACTCTTGCAAGATCTGTTTATGCAGTGTCATAAACAAAGTCGTTTAATGAGAGACTGCCGATATTTTACATATTTTTTAGCCCTTCTTATACAAAGCAATAGCATCTATAAGTTCAACTACAAATTTTTTAGCCTTTCTTCAGGTTAATTTTTTAAATTTTTTGTTATCCAAGTCTTTCTGCCTATTTTGCATGATAATGGAGCTTTACCAACATATTAGGATGATCTAGAGTTATAGTATGTATTTAAGTTTTTAGTGGTTTTTCTTAGCCAATTGTGTCTATGAATGGCCATGGATGTGGTTTGAATGGCCGCTGCTGTTCCAAAAAGCTAATTTTTGTATTCAGGAATATAAACGACATGGAAAAGAGATGCTGAATGTGCTTTTTCTGGGGCTGAAATTTTAATCCTTTTTTTCTAATTGAAATAAAGCTTTATTGAAGAATGTATACAAGAATATACATTGAACTTGGCCACATAACAGCAACAGCAATATACAGCCAAAAAAAGCCACAGACCACCAAGGTGAAATTGAATTCTTTAATGTTCTTGTTAAGAAGTGGAGGACCCTTTAACAACTCCCAATTTGTAAATCGATTTTAGATACACATATTTGCTTCTCTTTGTCAGTTGAGACTGAAAGAGAGTAGCACGCAGACCACCAAACACTGATGCCACAAGAAAGCTCTGTCTTAAAACATCAGATGCAAATCAGTTTCATGAAGAAATAAAACATTACAACATATATATTATATGTGACATGACTCAACATTCCTAGAACTATATGTCTAGAAAGGAAAAACTCACAAGAAATCTAAAAAAGAAGCAAGGGGCAAATTCTACCCTTGCAAAGAACACTCCCAACATCCCAAAAGGCTTCTTTCTATGAAAAGAAAATACTTAAGAAGACTAAAACAACGCATGCAGTCAGCAAGGATGAAGTCAGTGTAGAAATTTCATACACATGGTAAATAAAGATGAGAAACATTGTATATCACATAGAGCTAGCAAGTATAAGTCATGGGATTACTACATATGGATTATTATGATACCAACTGCAACGGGGTTAGACCAGCACGATGCCCAAATGCGCTTTTTTCATCCAATGAAGGTCCAACCTCATGCAGCACTGGCAAACCTTACTGTAATGTCCCTTCTGAGGCTTGGGAAAAACAGGAGAATATTCTTTTTAGCCTAAAAAAAAATTATATGGCGTGGATTTGGTGGGAAAAGGATTTAATTAATTTATCATGAATTTTGGAAGTGGTGAAATATTTTATATATTTTTATATGGGCTTGGGCGGTCCCTTTTGGAGAAAAAAATTAAAAATTAATAATAGAAATAATAATAAATATTAAATTTGAATTTTGGGGCCCAAATTAGGTCAGCCAGATTGGGAGGCATAAAGGAGGTTGGATATAAATATAAGGTCATTTAAAGGCATTTGAATCATCAAGGAATTTATCTCTGCTTTTATGATCTGCACTTTGGCGAATATTTTAAGGACAAAAACGGTAAAACCCTTATGAATATAGAAGTTGTACGAAACCCTAGCTTCTTCAATGGAGGACTTCATGACGGAGGTTCACATGGGCTTCAATGGTGATTTTTGCTAGATTCATACTCAGATTTTTGCATCAGCATAGGCGTCTAGTTTGGAGGGGCAATTTGGGCAAGTTGGAAGATATTCTTCAGATTTTCAAAGGTTGGAAACCATATCAGCAGATCATCAGGCCAGCGCGCACCCCTTTGGTAGGGTTTTGGAGTTGTTTTTCATCAAATAGTTGCAATTGTTTGCATATTTGTGAGCTGGAGCAATTTCGCCCAGCTAGGGTTAGAGTAGGTCATTTTCATTGCATAGATTGGGGTTTCTTCATATCAGCAAACTGATTCATGTTGTTGGGCATGTTTGGAGCCCATTTCATTATGTAATTGCAACTTTGGTTAGGTCTGGCTTTGTAGCAACAAACTGGGTGTTTGAATATCAGAAATTTGGCACATGTTGGTGAATGTTGATGGTTTATTGTGTTGGTTTTCATACCTGTTCATGTTCATGCAAATCTGCTATGAGATTTTATATTATTTGAATGAATGAATGTTACTGTTATGCACGAATATATTCAGAAATTTTCATCAGCAAATTAGGGTTTGAACGGAAGTTCAAAATCAGAAAATTAGGGCATCATTTTATGTCATAAAAATCAGAAAAATTGCACAAATATTGGTTGGGATATTTCACTTACTCGCGACTCCCATTACGAACAAGCCCTTTCTTGTTCCCAAACTACCCCTCTAGTACTCAAGTGTCCAACACCTGACTTGACTTCACACACACTGCAGAATGGTAGTGCATGGAGATCCATAATGACTAATAATTTGCAAATTTTAAGATTTATATGACAGCCTTTCTTTTTAATTCAACAAGAGAAATGTATAACACATAATAGCAATGCAAATAATTTATAAAGATTCTTAGTGATCTCAAATGAAATGTGAGGATTCTGACAACAATAACCAATTGCAACTCCTACCATTTCAGGCGTTTGTCCTCCAGAATAAGATCCACAACGTTCCCTTTGCTTCTTAAATAGGTAGCCACCATAGCAGCTGCTTGCTTAAGCTCCTTGTCCAATGGAAAAACTATATCATCGATTTCCTGAGTAAGTACTGGGATCAAATTTTTTTCCCTCAGCAACTGTCATCAACACATATACAGCAAATGTAAGGGTAAAAAAATTGTAATGGCAACTTTTACAGCATAATTAGGAAAATAATAAAATATAGATAAAGCATGCATAAGATTGAATTTATAACTTATCAAAATGAAATGTACTGGAAAATTCACATATGTAGAAAGATGATGTTTTGAGGCAGAGGGAATGATTTAGAGCTTTGATCTTCATGTGGGAAGACAAAATCATCCTCCATAAGAACACCTTCAAGTTTCTCTTAGGAATGCATCTCCCCTCTTGCATTAAGACTCCTTTATAGAATTAGTATTATTTGTTTGTGATTACTTTTGATTGTTTGTTACATTTATTCTTAGTATTTAAGATTTTGTTTTTCTTCTTGAATCTTAATGTCTCGAAGTGTGACATAGTGACCAAAGAATTTCAGAAGCATAAGGTGTATTGGGAGAAACATGGAGTTGGTTTAGTGCAAAACTGGATATAGTTTTGATCCATGGTTGATGGAAAGGACAGTGGAATTCAATCGAGGAATAAGACAAAGGAAGGAAAAGAGGGATGATATATTAGAGAGAGGGAGAAGAAATTAGGGCTGTATCAATAGACAATAATGCAAACCTTGCAACTAACAATATATTTTTATTTATTAAACAAGGTTTAGAATTTGTTTATGGCAGACATCGAAGGAAGAAAAAGTGGGCATGTGAACAAGAATGTAATGTCCCCATTTTTGGGTTCTCTTGCACTGCAGTTGGCTCTGACCTTCTCGATGTGTGTCAGCCTTATCAGAGGGGTTATTTGTTGCTACCAGTGAGCTCAGTTTTAAATGTTGGATGTTGGTAAAGTGGCTTTATGCACCGAAAATGTTTAATAAAATAAAATAAATCACTTTTTTGGAGTTATAAGGTGTATTTAATTTATAAAGAGATTTTATATTATTTTCCAAAAGGCTTCCGAAAATGTTATAAAAGGAGTTTTGAGAGCTCATTTGCATTATTCTGAAGATTGTTTATTTCTCTTTTGGAGTTTGTGCTTGTGGTCAGATTTCTCACTGAGGGGCAAAAACCCCAACGGTTTTCCTAAGGGACAAAAAATCAGAAGGCGGTGCAATTCTAGATAGGGCTAGATGGTGAGTTGAAGATTTGGAGTTTGGGGACGAAAACCCTCGGATTCTGTTGGAACAATTTCATGCAGAAGTTGTCTTTGTGCTGAATGTTTGCAAATAAGGATTTTGGAGCAAATAGATTTATCTTTCAGATTCACAAGGTTGCTAGGTTTACAAGAACAGATTTATTGACGATTTGTGAACAAATTAAATTTATTTTGGTGTGTGCAATGTGAAAATCCAAAGATATTGGTGTAGTGTGTGCAAAGTATGTGGACAGGAATTTTGTGTTGTGGGCGCATGTGAAGCAAGGAAGAATTAAATTTAATTAAATATTACTATTATTAATTCCTTAGCTGAGTGGTACCCAGCCATACCCTTCATGAGCTCCTCAAAAGGTGTTGTACACTATCTATATTCTTCACCCACGAGGAATCAATGCATGAAAAAGGTATTAAGTCTTAGTTCCAACACAACCACAAAGGGAGTTTTAAAAGTCAATGCAGCTTTAAAGAGGAGTTGCAATATTTAATAAAGCTGCCGTACCTTTTGGGAGGTTGCCGTACAGCTATGAAGGAGGAAAGCGAGTATTGGGGAATTGTTGATTAGTCTAAATTTCTGCTTTTCACAGGTCAGCAGAAAAATGAATTTATTAATATTTAAATATTTATGTGGTTTTTATGAGGAATTTCTGAATATTGCAGACTACAACAGCAATGTATATTTTTATCATGGGTTAACTGTTATGTACCACAATCTGTAATTTGTGAATAAAAAGGTTAGTTGCAGTACCTGGGGCTAAGAAATTTAATTTTTGTGATAATCTGCTGAATTGACATTGTCTGTAAATTGTTTGACAAAATGTCCATTTGAAGTTCTATCTCAAAGCTATGTTTTTATGATGGATTTATGACTGTAAATGTCAGTAGTTGCAACTCTTCGTGCTTGCACTCAGAAACATTCGATATTTGATCATATGCAAAGTGTTTGACAAAATCCCTGCAAAGAAAAAATCAGAAAATTGTAAGTTTAAAAAATTTCCGAGTGGGGTTCTTTCAAAGAAGAGGGATGAGAGGAAAGGGAATAGTCAACCAAGTTAGCAAAAGAAGATGGTAAGTATCCTTTCAATTTCCCTTCAAAGCTTGTATTTAAACCGAATGTGTAAGTGGAAGATGCTCTTAAAAAAGAAAAGATTAAGTTAAAGAATATTTATATCTTTTCTGTTCGTTTGAATACTTCTGCTCTGCCACCATGGAAGTTTTTTGATGATTGTGTTACCACGATATGGGGCAAAATACTTGATATTTAGATGGATTTTCATAGCAAACATAGGGATATATTTGTTTAAGCTAATGCCCTGTGACCAAGATTTGGACTTAAACAAGTTTCTACCCAAATGACCCCACAATGGTTGGAAATAAAAAATGTGCCTCCTGTTTCATGGAAGTTGTTCCCACAAGCTTTGAAATGCCTAGGTGAATTATTGAGCATTGAGGAAACCAGGATTATTCTCTCTAATATGTATGGTACAGTTTTAATCACTTTCTGTTCAGTAAAAACATATCTTGAAACCCTAGAATTTCAGTTTGATAAGAGTTTATCTTCCTGTGAAGTTGTAGGGTTAGGAGGGCTAAACTCTTGCTTTGCAAATAACACGGAATTTAAGAAAGAACTGCATAGATGTGGTTAGAAGGGTTCTCTCTTTAGAGAAACAAGGAGATATTGGAGGTGATGATCAAGCAACCAATGGTAAGGTAGAGAATGCACAGGTCTTTAAAAATGAGGCCTTTTGTCCTCATTACTTGTATGAACAAGAATCTATAGAAGACGAATTGTCTAAGGAAGGTCCTAGGTCTTCTCCCTTGGCAAATTTTGTGGAGCAAAAAGAAGTAATATTTCCCTTCAACTCTTAGCAAATTTAATTGCCTTGCAGTCAATTAAGGGAGGTAGCTCTAGCTGATCCTAATGATAATTAAAAAAAAATCTATGTTGAAAAAGGACTCAATGAAAAGGATTTCTCTGTGCAACTGATGGTATGTATCAAGAGGTGTATCAAATAATTGTTCTACTAACTGTAGGTCCTTGGAAAGAAAAGAAGATAGTGGCCTCCCTGTCAGCTTGGCATTAGGGAATTCCCCTCACCTCACCTTGGCACCCTCCCCACAACCCTTAACTACCACCCAACCCCTAATGCCGACATAGGACTAGGTAAACTGCTAATAGACATAGGACTAGCGATCCAAGAGATAAAGTTGTGGGAAACAGGTGGACAATGAAGTTAAATCAATGATTTGTGATATTGATCTTGTGGTAGATGATGTGCAATAAGGTGTTTCAACAAAGGTTCTGAAGATGAAGAAAAGAAAGCCAAATGAGGGAAATCTCTCTATGGGACATTGTACCCAAAGAAGAGTACTTCCAAGTCTCCTCATACCCCTCCTAAAAAACAATAGAAAGCTATTAGTTGGAATGTGAGAGGCTTTGAGGCTCACAATAGAAGGGCTGTTGTAAGAATACCTTACAAGTCAATAATTTCTATTGATTTTTCGTTCTTGCAAGAAGTCAAGTCTGTTGAATTCACTTTGGAGGGTGCTTACTTTCACCATGTCTGATCATTACCCCTTTAAGTGTACTTTTCAAATGCTTTCTTGTCCTTTTAAACCCAAAAGTGAGTTCAAAAGGTTTTATAAATTCAAATTTTCACATCTAAAGGATCAAAAGTGTAATTATGGGCCACTGTGTAGTTGGAAACTTGTAAAAAGCTCTTCTCTCTCATGTTCTGATAATTAAGTAGGGAAAAGTTGTATGGTATCTATTCAAAATTTGATTAGAACTTTTGATAAGACAGGTAAAATTACGAAAAAAGTTGGTGTAGAGAGCTTCAGGCACAGGTTATTAAAATCAAAGAAAAGGAACAGAATAATCCTCAACATGCAAAAATGCAATGGTTGTTGGTTAAGATGAGGCATGCGATAAGAGTGCCTCAGAATTATATTGCTCAAGGAGCCAAGTTAAAGTCAAAACTGACTTCATTGAGACAGGGTGATCAGAGTACTAGATATTTTTTCAAAATTTTGAAAGCTAAGCATGTTAGCTAAAGAATATAAGCTATTTACATTAAAGGGAAAGCCTCTTCTAATCTGAAAGGTTAGATATGCCTTTCCTTTCTTTAAGAGACTATACACTTTTCATGGTCTTCAAAAGATACTGAAGATAAAGAATATTGTGCTCTAAATTGGTTCTTAGGAAGTTATTATAGAATAGTGTTGTCAGCCTTTAAGAGGTATTCTTTTGTAGTTAGTTTGTTACATCATTTGAGAGCATGCATGATGAGAGCTCTCCTAGGTTTGATATGTTTCCAGCTGAGTTCTAAAAAATGCATATGCAATTGATGGTTAAAGAGTTGTTACCAGGCAACTTGTGTGGGGGAAACCTTGGGTAAAGATATTAATTGATGGGTGATCAAGTTCATCCCCAAGGTTGGTGATATGCATCAAGTTAAGAATTGGAGACCAATTAGTCTTCTCAACCAGTCATATAAGAGTTAAGACCTTTGCCAAAATTTTGGCTAATAGAGTTAACAAGATCCTTCCCAAGATCATCTATGCAATTCAAATAGAATTTATTGAGAGTGGGTTATCCTTTAAAATTTGATCACAAGTTGAGAAGCTATGCTAAGGGCTTAAATAAAGGACAACATCATGGCTCTACTAGATTTTGAGAAAGATTGTGGTAAGATTGAATGGCCCTTCAATACTTCAATGCTCACAACTTTGGGGTTTGGAGAAAAAGTCTGCAAGATGGTTTCAATTGTGTTTAAAGATTTCTACTACTCAAATTGATATAAATAGAAATTTAATCCTTCAAGTCACAAAAATCTATTGAACAAGGTTGCCATCTTGCACTGTCTCTATTTATGCTCACTGCCAAAGCCCTATGCTAGTTCTACCTCTTTGGTACTTTCTATCAAGGACAACTTTTCACCCAACCAAGAAGAGTTAGTGGATGTACAATCTGCTGATAATACATCATTTTCCCAATTCTTGGGGAAGTCAATTTTTTGCAAATTTAAAAAAAGGTTGGATGCTTATAATAAGGCCTTTTGCTCTAAGTTGGCACTGCAAGATTGATTTTTCTAAGTTAGAAAGAAGAGCCTCTGAGGGGATTGTTTGTAAAGGATGGGAATGGGGTGGTCCTAACAAGTTGGTAAGGCATCTGGGTATTCCCTTTGCTTTGAATCCTTTCTTCAAGGAAATGCAGTGGGTGTTTGATATGATAAATGATAAAGTGACAAAGTGGCAAGGTTACTATAATGTCCCAAACTGAATTTTTGACAACTTGACAATTTTCACAATGTGAAGAATGAAACCCTCACGATCACCGAGTTCTCGGTTTGGGCAAGGTGAAAGCAAATGGTGATTGGGACACTAACTTTTGGCAGCAAGCCACACAACTCTACAATGCATACAATAGTTGAAAATGGAATTAAGCTAAATGATCATGGCAGCATAGCTTTATAGACTTGTAAAAATGAAATTGATGTTCTAATGTCGTGGCGGCATAGTATTCCAAACTTACAATATTGAAATCAAAGATAAACCTTATAATATTTTATGGCAGTGAACTGCACAAAAAATTACAATAACAAACATGGAAATCAACCCCAGATTGATACAACCAACTAAAAACTCAACCCCCAAAGGCTGCAATTTGCTATGTACATGGAATAGCTTGACCGAAAAATGTGAACTGCACCAAACGATAGCAGCAACCAAGTCTCAAAGAGTAACAGCCAACTGAAACCTTATGTGAATGCCTCTAGATGTTGCACCCAGCTTCAGATATGTACAGCCACATGATATCTTGGAATTCTCATGTAAAGATGCAACTTTATTCACTTCAAAGTCTTCCTAGGAATCAATCAATCAACTCTTGAATTAGCAAAACAGATTTGGAGATGTGCGACACAAATCAGCAGACAATGTTGCAGCTAGACTAAGACATGTACGCCCAATATTGATGCAAAATTCTCCTTCCAAAATGTATGGCCAATGTGAGGAATAGTACGGCTACTTCTTATTGGTACAGCCTTGCAACCAAACCAGTGGTATGATTTGCTGCTAGCAACAAATGAAATGTATAAACCTTCACAAAATAAATAAAGATCTGCAACTCCAAAAATCACTCTAAAATATTCAACACAATCCACACCACTAAAACTATATAACCTTTTGCAACCGTTCAACAAACAGTGATTCTTGTATGAAATTATTCTAATGGATAGCAGGTTTTTCGTCCTCGAATCTAAAAGAAAACTTAGAGGATTTTTGTCCTCTGAATCTTGATGTCCAAAAGGTTTTCATCTTCAAACAAAATGATGAACATGGGGCTTCAATCTTAGAAATGAGAGTTTGCACTTTGTTCACAAAACAATAGATGATATTCTCCAACGCCCAACTCCTTGTATAGGCTCTTTGAGGGAATCTAATATTATTTACCTTTTTCCCTTTTCCCTTCAAAATTTTATTTTTGAAGTGTCTAGAAAGACATTTCAAATAAACATTACTTTTGGCCCCTACTTATAGCAACACTTTATTGACCCTCTTCTTTGAAACAACTTTTAATAATAAAGCATAAGTTGCCTCTTTATGTCCATAAAATTACTTTTTGGACAACTTAAATTATTAAATTATTTCTCTTATAACACCCCAATAGCCTATGGAAAATAAAAGTAATAGGCTAAAGTGCTTCCGAATATCTTTGCTGAAAAGGGGACATGACAGTAACTTGCTTTACCTACCAAAGGTTTCAAATAGCCAAAAAGGATGTCGTCTTTAGTAACTACTATGCATCTTTTTTGCTTTTTATTAAACATGTGGAAAATGTGCACAGGTTGGTTAGGAATTTTCTTTGGTTTGATGATAGGGGTAAGAAGGTAAGCCATATTGTTTCTTATGATGTATGTTGTAAGCCCAGATACATGGGGAGGCGAGGGGAGGGGAGGGGAGGGGAGGGGAGAAGCTAGGAGGAGGGGTGCATAGGGGAGGTTAGAGCAGAAAGACTTGGGGGTGTCGGGAATTTCTTTAGCTGAAAATGGATCATCAAGGCCTTCAAGGGGTCTGAACCTTGGAAAATAATAATTAGGCAAAACAATTGTAGTGGGATTTTTTAAGGAAAGCCAAAATGGAAGGTGTTAAGTACTTGACCTTTTTATATGTTCCTCTTTTGTCCAGCCATCAAGGTCTACTATTTTTGTCTCTCTAGAGGGCATATGAATTGATAAAGCAATTATTAGTGGTTCCCACAATCCTTGCTTGGTTTGATACCATGTGTTAAGGGTTTAAATATTTTTGGTGAAATGTGTCTTATAAAAATAAACCCTTGGCAAATAAAGGGGTGCCTGCTAGGTTTTGGTTTACTTGAGGAATTAAAAATTTTGTAGATATCTTTAGGAATGGTAATTGGTTGTCCTGCTAAATCCATTTTCAAGATCCCTTAGTCTCAACAAAGAACTTACACCGTGCTCATGAAATTTTTTAAACCTTCAGGCTTTCTTCCTTAGAATGATTTTGATCCTGATAATTGAGATGATTTTGATGGAGTAGGGGTCCTCCTCTGCTATAAATTTCCTATAAACAATTGTACAAAATTCTTATTTTATCTTGAGGACTTTTTATGCTCAACCAAAAAGGAACCTTTTGTTTCTGATAGAAAGTGGAAAGATAGGTTTGCAGTCCATGTTCTTCCTATATTGAGCCTAGAAAAGCATGTTTTAGGCAGTTGTTGAAACAAAAATTGACAGCTGGCACAACTTTGAAAAAATGTGGTAAGAATGTTTAAGTTTGTTTTGTTTGTGAAAAAACTTAATCAATGATGCATCTTTCCTTTGACTGTCTTTCCTAAAGGTTCATGGAAATGTTTTTGAGTAGCATGCTCTAAGTTTGCTTGCAAGGAGATAAAATTTGTCAGTTATTGTTTTCAGTATGATTGTTAATGACAAGAAGGTTTCTTTCTTTTTTGTTCCAAAAATATGTGATTGGTTATCTCAAAAGAGGTGTGATGGTTTTTGTGGACGGAGACGAATGACAATTTGTTTGATGAGAAGAAAAGGAACTTACAAGTTTCCTTATAGAGTCAAAATTTTGCATGTTTCCTTGCAAATGGATATTCAACTCAATCTTAGAATGAAAAAAAGAAAATATAGAAATTATAATAATGACCAAGAATAGATCAAAGAGGCTGGAACATACATCAGTTATAATAGCAATGGACTCGGCCAAAAATGGGGGTCATAGACACTAAGCAAATACAATAAAGCAAGAAAAGAAAAAAAACTAAGAAATAGAAACACAAGTTAATCTAAAAAAAGGTAACCCCCAAACAAGTTTAAGTACAAATACATGTCCAAGGGGATGGCCATGCAAAGCCATGGAAGCAAATGAAGACAACACAAACAAGTAGCAAAAATCATCAAGCATCTATATTCTAGGATATGTTGGAGGAGCCAACAATAATATCATCAATCACTATTGCCTATAGAAGTACCAATGCAAAGTCTAAGAATGCCCGTCAGGGAAAGTGCAAGGCTAAGGAGGTCAAGTTAGATAATCCTAGGAGGTAGGCAATTCTGCATAGAACCTCTACTAATACTTAAGGCCAAAGAACTGCTAGTGGTAGAAAAGAAATTGGTGACATGAGCTTGCCCCTAAGATCTATGTTATGAAAGATAAGTTTGGAGGTCCTTATGCCAAGAAGAGATAGGCCATTGCCATATGAATAAGTGATGCAATGCTAGGCACTCTTAGTTGTAGTAGACCACAAGGATGAGCAATGTTTTCCAATTTGTCATTGCAAGTGATTCGATAGTATCCAAAAAGTGTTTAATGCCTCATATTTATGATAGGTTGAAAGAAGGAAGTAGTGCTTCAGAAAGAAAGGGTGCCAAGCTTCTCTAATCAAGGTATCAAAAGAAAGTGGATAGAGAATTGCCAAAATCTCTAAATAAACAATGCACCTCACTCATATTACATAGTAGACCAAGCACCAAAAAACAAAATGCTCCTCAATCTCAACATCCTAAAGGAAACAAAGGCAGCAAACCATTTCAATTTGTAAAAAAACAATGGTCTGTCTCAACTCAAAGCTGATGGGCGGACACATAAAGCTAGCAAAGGATATCCTCAAACCATGAGACCAATGATATAAAAGATAGTTTGACCAAAAAATGGTCCTATTCACAACCTATAAAAAGTGGTTAGCATTTAAAAGCCAATTTGGGGCTAAGAGAATTCAAAGAGGAGGTCCAAGTAACCTAGATGTACCAACAATAAATGTTATCACTAATGGAACAACTAGGCACCTCTTTCTCTAGAAGAAGGCAACGAGCAGCACATAAGGAGTATTGAAAGGAGGTAACCTATTCACAAGAATGTCAATAGACTAGGAAACTATAATGTCCCCTTTTAATTAATTCAACATATGTAGGCCCAATCGTTATTTTCCTAATAAGGATAAGAAAATATTTTTAAAATGGGGCCTTTAGACATTGACAATTTGTAGTAGAAATAAATAATAATAAAATTGTGACTTAGTGGGGCATGGGTTTCTAGAAGTGAGTTGTTGTAACCCCAAACACACCTGGTAGCATTCTCATGACAATTTTTTATGGCAGCTTATTAATTAGGAGTTATAGGTTGGTATTAATAACAAAGTTGGGACTACTTTGGGGACAGAATACCATTAATATTTTAATTGCTATTTTGAGAGGAAAAACAGGGCATTGAAATTTGTGCCCTACTGGTACTATATAATGAGGTGCTTGGTTGCCTTTGAGACATTTGCCAATTTATTTAGTCATTTCTATCAAGGTTTGAGCCTTGTGTTCACTTATAGGATTCAAGCACAAAAACCCTTAGATTTTGGATGATCAAAGGATGAAACCACTTTTGTTTTGGTAGAGATTGGAGGATAAAAACCCTCTGATTTCCTAAGGGTAATCTCACATTGAGGTTGTATTTATACTCCAAATCTTTGTCTGGATTTTAGCATATATTTTGGTATTTGCAGCAAGTTTTGTATTTCTAATGCTTCATATTGTTAAAGCATATATTTTGTAATCACTAAAGCAACATTTTATTGTGGAGGAAGTTTTATTCATATTTTTGTGTTATTCTTTGAAGCTTCAGCATATTTATATTATTTGTGCAATCCATTGTTACATATGTATAGGAATTGTTATTATTGGAAATAATATATATAAATCATTATTCATCCAAAATATGCTCTTACCTTGCCCTCATGGGATCTGAGTGAGCAAAAAGTAGTGAATAATAATATTTTCTCACCATATGCTCTCACCTCGCCCTCACGGGAATTTGGTGATCAGAAAGTGGCAAATATTTTGTAATAAAATTTGAGGATATTATAGTGGTATTAGAGCTAACATCATGCCAACGTATGGATTATGGAAAGAAACAAAAGACCCATGACAAAGGAGGAAAGCTTAGAGTTCTTTCAGAACAATGGTACAACATAATAGTCCTCCGAATGAAGCAAGACAAAATAATGGCGGTGCCATTAGCAAGCCAAGAAAGAATAAATGAATTGTTGACAAGAATATTGCAGATCCAAATGAATACACCCATTGCCATCCATTTGCAAAATTAGGGAAACACTAAAACACCACAAAGAGGGGAAAGTTCATTTGCAAATAACTATAACCAATAGGTAGTTCCATTATGAAACCCTCTAGACCCATGTTCATATAGAGAGAAGAAGAAAGGGTAGAACCTAAAATTTCTTCTACGAAGGAGCTTTATAGATTGTTCAAAGAATATCAAGGGAAGACTAAAGGACTAAGTTTTCTTGGGTGGCCGTCGCATCCTATCTATACTTCTATGTGGTAAGGAAGGTTGGATGGGCTCTCACCCTACCCCACCACAATATATGAAGCAAAGTAAGGATTGGATTGCAAGAGAAAGGTTCACACACTAGGAATTACTATACCCCTCCACTTCAAAGTATAGTTCATTCGAAAAATAGGCTTTGCCTAATCTAGATGAAGGAAAGTGGTGGGCAATAGTTCCAATGACCCATTTGGTACACCTTCACACACTAATCCCACCCCACACACTTGGAGAGGAAAGGCCACTAGATTTAGTTCCATAGAGCTTGGAGTGCATGTATACTGCTATAATAACTCCATCTCCCTCCTACACTTGCTTCACAACTATAGTTAGTTTAGTTCCCCGATTTGGGAAACCCCCCTCGAGATACAATTGATATTATGGACTTTTGCCTACCTTTGTGCAAGCTACTCTTCTATCATGTCCAAATCAGGTCATTCATCTACATCCAACATCTCAATCAGGTTACTGTCACATTATATAACTCAACCTTAAAGACTAAACAAATTTACAAACAACACAAATGCAAACAAGCAAAGGAAATAGCAAGGAAACCATCAAACAAAAAACACATGGCAGAGGACAAAGGGTTTTTTTTGTTAAATTTTACCTAGATACAACACAAAAAATTTAATGAAGAACCCAAATATATCAGGCATGGCTCTAAATATGCCCTAATTTTAGGTATGGGTAGGCATAGCATGCAAGCAACATGCAAGCCATACCATACAATATCCGTACCAAGTACATCGATATGTGTACCAAGGGAAGGTGTGGAAAATCCTACAACCTTGGCAGCAAGTTGTTTGGTGATGAAGGGCATGCACACTACTACATCTTGTAGTAAGCATTGTAGATATCAAGGCCTAAATTTCATGCTTTTGATGTTGCTTTTCAAATGCAAGTCCTATTTTATTTTGGAAAAAATGAAATATGTAGATTAATCTAAATTATTTGACAATATACCAAAAATCTCCCCTTTCAAGCATTACAATCTTCCTAAAATTGTAATTATACTATACAACTAAAATGACTCAAAATAGCCATCAAATTTAGGCCTTGGTGGGTTCTGTTGTGACCTTTTCACACATCGCCCCATTGCAAATGGGGACCCCCTATTTTTGGTTTTTGAGGTTTTGCCTTGGCATTGCAACTGCTAATCACCATTTTTCTTTTACAATGAGGAGTTAGAGTTTTCAGGTGGTCATCAAAGTCAGTTAAGGAAATCATGATTGTAACAGTGACTTGACACTATCAAAGTGCTCAGAAGGTCCGAAGGACTAAAAATGCCATTGCTTAGGGTCAATTCTGACACCTCCTATTCTTGTGGAATTCTGCTTTTTTGCTTTTTGCTTTTTTTTATTCTTGGCACTTTGGGACCAATCTGGGAAGCAGCCTTTTTTGGCCTACTTTTTGCTTTTTGCCTTTTGCTTTTTTCAGCTTTTTTGAAAGTTGACCTAGGATTGGGTCCCTCAGGTCATGGCAACAACGTTCCTATCTTCAAAATCAAAAATTTGTCTCTCCAAGTATATAAAGCAAGGGAAAATCTCTAGGCAAGGTTTTGTTCTAGATGATCCAGATAAACGTGAGGTATTGAGCAAGAAATTCATCTAAGTGTCAAACATGGCTTGCAAAGCTCAAAGTCCGCTTGGAGGAGTGTGAAGATGGCTGGACAAAGGTGAAGTCCGCCATGCATATTGGCAAGCCAACCTTGAAGTCCGCCCACACATGGCAAGCAAAGCCTAAAGTCCGCCTTGGTCAAAATGGCACAAAAAAATCATCAAGTCCGCCTAGACATGAAAGAATGGATGTCAAGAGAACTACAAAGTCCGCCATGAAGATGTCCAGCCAAAGGTGAAGTTTTCCTAGAAGAAGTATGCTCATTGTCCAACCAACCTTGAAGTCCACCCAAGGTAGAGATGGCAAAGATGTGGCCAAGTCTGCCCAAGGTAAGCATGGCAAGGTAAGCTTCAAGTCCGAACAAGATGAGAACGGCATGAGGTTGGCAAAGTCTACCTTGTCCAAGCAACCACTAAGCCCACCTTGCAATGTCCAAGCAATCATCAAGTCCGTCCAAGGTAGAGACGGCAAAGATGTGATGAAGTCCGCCCAGCTAGAAAGAAAAGTGGCACAACACATGATGAAGTCCGCCCTAGATCAAGGAAAAATGGCACAACACCTACAAAGTCTGCCTTGGCTAGGGTAGGAAAATTTGTGAAGTCTAAACAGCAAGGAAAAAGTTTTCACCAAGTCCGCCATGATGAGGAAAGATTTTAGCAAAGTCCGACTTGATTAGGAAAAGTTTTGGCAAAGTCTGTCTTGGTAAGGAAAGAAGCTCTCCAACTCTGCCCATGGAAGGAAAGAAAGCCTCAAAGTTCGATCTTGAGAAGGAAAGGTTTTCTTAAAGTCCACCACATCTAAGACAAGGAAAGATTTTATTAAAAGAGGGAAACAATTCAAAATACTCGTCACCACCTTTTTGATGAGCAACCAAGGCATGTTTGTGGAGTTTTCAATCTGCTTTTCAAATTTTGGAGGAAATCTTCAAGGGACTTAGTCTGATTTTCATATTATCTTCCAGAATTTGAGTCTGATTTCAACATCAATTCACAGATTTTGGGACTGAGTTTGTCAAGGACCAATTTCAGTCCCAAATTTTCAAATCAGATCAAGTTTACCAAGTTATCTGAATTACTAAGTGTTGAAAACTAGAATGTCGAGGAATTGAAGTAAAATCTCAAAAATCAGAACTCACTTTGTCGCCAAAATTTCGAATTTACACTCAAAGTTAGGATTCTAACTTATTTCCTTTTTGGGTTTTGCAGAGGCGGGATCGTCAAAGAAAGCACAAATAGAATTTTGGGGCATCAAGAAAGAAAAGTCCTTAGACTTGGTGAAAATATAGTAAATTTCCGACTTCTTGGGGGATTTCATCTACAATCCTAGACCCATTGAAGTAATCAGGGCCACTTCTTGAAGGATTTCATCTCCTGAAGAATTAAAGACAAGCTCCCAATTAGAATTAGATGGTGACAAGCAAATTCAAGCAGGAGGAATTTCAAAGCAATCAGGAAAGAAAATTTTAAATAACTTCAAATCTAGATGTTTGCTTCAAGGGGAGACTTCCAAAGTCATCGGCAAAGAAAGATATTCTAAGGCAAGTACATGGAAAAAGAACAAAGTGACCAAGGAAGACATCCAACACACTGAGGTGGCGCCTCGTCATCTTCCAACCAATCAAATTATTCCAAGTCAACATGGCTAGATTCAATGAACTCGACTTATCCATGGAATTGGTTTATATTTAGCAGAAGGACAAGTGTCCCCAAATGTAATTTTCTCATTGGTCGAGAGGTAGTTAGTTGTGACAAACCCTAAGTAGGGTTTTATTTTGTAATCTCGGTCATTGATTCGAAATCAATCTTGGCCATTGAATTGTAATCGAAGAGCCTATAAATTGAGCTCACCCCTCATTTGTAAAACA
>VDFB02389904.1:0-10916 GCA_007258455.2 Sequoia sempervirens
ACATATTATTTGAAAAGGGAGACAAAGCATTCAAATTTATTATTTTTAATAAGATAGTTATTTGGTTTGAAATAAATTTGTTATTTGGGTATGTGCATGATCATGGTGGGCTAAAAAGTGGCAATGACGAAAAAAACACGTCTTTCATGGACCCAAAAACATGAAAATACCGTGTTGATTTTTTTTAGGCTTGGTTGTCAGTACACACCACCAAAGCAAACACCAATCCTAGTTTTCCATATCAGATATCTAATTCAAATCGGATATCCGATTTGTAAAAAGTATATATATACAAATTTATGGTTGTTTTAAAATCATTTGACAATCAAACAACTTGCAGGCGCACAGTGAGGAGGTTCTTTGCATAATGGATATTTGATTTCGCCAATATTTGATTTGAAAAGGGAAGATTTTAGATTTTTATTTGATTTGATTTAATTTTGAATTAGATTTGGATAATTTCAATTAGTTTTTTGTGGATGTTTTTTCAAAATAGGGTTTTTGATTGAATTTTTATGAAAAAATTGAGTTTAGAATAGATTTTGATAAAAAAATGAATGTTTTTTATGGATTTTGATTTAAAAATAGTGTTGCTTATGTATTTGTATTAAAAATTAGAGGTACATGAATTTTGTTGTTAAAAAGTAGGGTTTTTGGATTTTTTTTTAAAAGCTGGTATTTTATAATATTTTCATTTATATTGTCTAATTTTAGATTAATTATTTTTTAAATTTAATTAGGCATTATGGCTGCTGAAAATGAGAATGCACAAATTCCACTAGTTGAGAATGAAAATCCACTAGCTGAGAATCAAAATGTAGAAATGCCAAATGCTCCACCACCTCCGTAGCCATCAATTAAAGACTTAATTCATGAAAAATTGGAGCAATTGAGGGGAATTTGTGATGTTTATAAGAAAATACCTTGATTATCCCATATGTCAAACACATTGACAGGAATAATTACAAATGTAGAAACCCTCTCCACCCAACATAATGCCTTTCATTCATGGCGAGAAACCATAAGGGAATATTATGCATGTGGATTGTATTATGATGATGTGAAAAATCTACAAATAACAAAAGCCCAAATAGCCTCTTTATTTATTAAGCCCAACACTGGTTTGCCAGTTAATGTTAACAAACCAAAACTTTCTATAAAATGGTGCATGCACAGGGGCATAGTAGATAACTTTTGTGATCTTTGGTGTATGGTTTTTGATAAACCACCCAACAATAATCTTGATGTACCTTTTTACTTTATTAAAAAATTATACGCTGATTTTTGTTAGGGCATCATGTCAATTACTTTGACATTAAACCTTTCCAAGGTGTTAGTGAAGGTATGCCCCAAGATAGACCAGGGGCAGTTAGAGTAGTCAGACGCCCACATGTTCCCATTCCTCCCCTTCCTCTGCCACCTCTAGTACAACATCTAGATATTATGGAGGATGCAGCCACACAAACTATCTAGGCCATTCACTCTTTGAGTGGTCTTTTGGTTTCCCATGCTTCTTCAGTAGCTCAGCCACATTCTGGTGATGTTGGCGATGGATCCAGTGTTGCTGCATCATCCTCCTTAGGTCCACATATTTTTGTGCCACATATTTGGAATACATGCCAATAGATTATGCTTGGGTCCCTATTGTACAACCCATTGAGCATCCATTAGACACTTCTGATTATGACATCCAGGATGTGGATATTATAGAAAATCACACGCAGGGGAGTGGAGCACACCCTATAGATTTCTCTCCTGCTAGAGAGGTGGACATTGGAATAGTTACATAGGTAACATTTAAGGTGTAAATTCATAACTTGCATTTTTTTAAAAATGAATATTAATGAGAGATAGTATCAAGTACTAATATTTATTTACATGGTCTATTTAACAGTTAATGTTAAATAGTTAATGTCTAAGGAGGAGCTCACACGGGTGACTGATAACACCCTTAGGGCCATTTCATTTGGCCTTGACACACACACAGAGTATGTATTTTCGTACTCACTCATTTACATTTTTTTATTGTATACTTGCTTGTCATTTGAATTGTCATTAATGAAATTATATATTAACTTATACGTTTATCTTATTCTTTGCTTGTACGAAACACCTAGTGCGAGCAAAGTGCGACACTGTCTAGACTATGGAGGCACAATGTTAGATAAGGGAGAGGTAATTGAACTCAAATTTGATTGAATTAAGTTTTATAAGATCTTTTATTGATTATGCATACATTGGCATAGATTCGTAGTTTCATATGTACTTGTCATTTTTATGTACAGGCAGTTATGAGCTATACATCATTGTTGATTAGTGTCACAACACCTAAAGGAGTAGGTATTCGAACACCTAAAGGAGGTGGTGCTGAAACACCTCAAGGAGGAGGTGTCGAAAAACCTAAAGGAGATAAAGAAAAAGATCAGCCTAAAGAGGTATGTGTTTATTTTATTTTATGCTTGGTAAATATGTTCTTATTACTGAAAATTCTATACTAACTTGGATCAATTTTATGTTTTTGTTCACATATATAGATTGATGTTACAAAAGTTGGTTTGGTTGGTTCTTTGAGAGGGGTATATTCTAGGACTCCCAACCCTTCGAAGAGATGTATATTTTAGGTAATCAAGATTTCAATTTTAGAGTTCAATTATAATTCAATGTATATTGATTTTTATGTTAATTATTCAACTTTAAATTATATAGTATAAATAATTTCAATTTTGGTTTGACTTTTTCTTGTGCAACTACCTTCAGAACCAATGAGTGCTTCAAAGAGGCTCCATTTTGATAATCCACCAGTAGTTTACGATGAGATAGACATTTTGGCATGTAAATTTTGAATAGATACCAAGATGGCATATGCCACATATTGTAAAACATTTTTTGAGTTGGCATTGATGCCATTTTATATATGGACATACACTTGATTATTGGATAATTTGATATATAGAAGTTGACAATCAAAATTTAATTTCCTCCTCATGTGCATGACTAAACTCTTTGAAAATTTAATCAAGTGAGCAATGGTTAAATATCAATGTACAATAGCATAAAAAGAATGGTTAAATATTATGTAGTTTATATTCATATTGCTGATTACATTACATTGCACATCTTTCAAACTCAAAGGATTACTTCACATTGCATAAGTAACAACTAGATGCTGATAGATGAAAAAATTTCAATAACAATATAGTTTTTACAAAGTCAACCTAAGCACTAGGAGTAGCTATCAATTGCATTAGCTTGTCATGGAATTCTATGAGACCACATTTCTTTGAGGAAACTTGACACAAAACTCACAAAAATGAAAAGAAAACACTCAAACAAACTTTAAAGGGGTCTCAGGCCTATTGCCCCCTCATTCCAGATGCTATGCAGCCATTTACTTGCATTGTAGGGGCCGAACAATGGAGAAAACATGTAAAAATAATATATATATATATATATATATATATATATATATATATACAGCCTAGAAGTATGAATTACGATTAGAATATCACAATAACATCATATAAAAAAAAAACCACTATAAACTTGAATGCCATTTAAAAGATGCATGATAAATATTCATTGTTGAAACTTGAATTGTGGTAGCTTGATATATAGAGTCGATTGATGGCAGGGTTCAATTTGTATGATATTGAAAAAAGAAGCCAAATGAGTAGAGTTATCAACATTCTTCAAAAATCATAAGGATTCTTTTAGTACACTAGCTATTTTGATGTCTTCTTGCAGTCTCAAATGTTATTTTGTATAATTGTTACATTGGTCTTGAGAGTGATTGCATGTTTGAAGTGTATAAACACATACCTTTTTGTAATATCAAGGATACTTTTTGAATCTTCCATGCATTGCTAATCTAAAAGAAAAGGTCTTTTTCCTAATTTGTATGCAGCCATGCTTTTGACATTGTAAAAAAGAGCAAAACTTCCCTAATGATGCAAAGGCATGGCCAAGCAATTCTAACTCTCCACATGAGAGAAGAGAGATGTTGGAGAGTACATCAAGTCAGTGAGAACCGAAGTGTAATGTGTTTTAGTTTGTAGTACTCCTCTGTTTCTCTGCAAAAGTGTGATAAATTCTTAGTTCATTGATGCTGAACAATTTTTGAAAAAAAAAAGTTGTGTCATGGTCCGCATTCAATCCAACAAGCAAAAATGAAAGCTCGGCCTCTTGGAATGAAAATTATTGTTTATAAACAAAATGAGACCAAAGAATGCATTCAGATAAATTGTTGCAAACACAAATTCACTCAAAAATGCCTCAGTGTCAACAGATGTTATCTCAGAATGCTCTTCACTCTTCTTTCTATATATATCTCTCCTCCTCTTTATATGTATGTAGCCAACCAACCAACCAAAAACTTTAGAAGCATGAATTACGATTAGAATATCACATAACATCATATAAAAAAAAGACATGATAACTTGAATGTCATTTAAAATATGCATGATAAATATTCATCGTTGAAACTTGAATTGTGGTAGCTTGATAGACATAGTCTATTGATGCTAGGGTTTAATTTGTATGATATTGAAAAAAGAAGACAACTTAGTACAGTTATCAACATTCTTCAAAAATCATAAGAATTTTTTTAGTACAATAGCCATTTTGATGTCTTCTTGCAGTCTCAAATGTTATTTTGTATCATTGTTACATTGGTCTTGAGAGTGGTAGCTTAATATAGGTCCACAATACAAAACCTAGTTTACCTATGCAGTGTAACAGTGGCATAGGAAGATTTTTCTTTGAAAGAAAAAATGAAAGCTCAGCCTCTTTGAATGAAAATGCTTGTTTGTAAAACAAATGAATAAGAATGAGGTAGTTAAGGTGTTTGAAGTTATTTAGAGGTCACTTTTAGGGTCACTTTTAGGGTAGTTAAGGTGTTTGAAGTGATTTAGAGGTCGCTTTTAGAGAAGAGAGATGCTGGAGAGCACATCAAGTCAGTGAGAACCGAAGTGTAATGCGTTTTAGTTTGTAGTACTCCTCTATTTCTCTGCAGATGTGAGATAAATTCTTATTTCAATGATGCTGAACAATTTTTGAAAAAAGAAAGTTTTGTCACGGTCAGCTTTCAATCCAACAAGCAAAAATGAAAGCTTAGCCTCTTGGAATGAAAATGCTTGTTTGCAAAAAAAATGAATAAGAATGAGGTAGTTAAGGTGTTTGAAGTTATTTAAAGCTCACTTTTAGGGTGGAAGGCTTAAAAATCCATTTTAAATGCACAAAAAAGAATGAAATTACTTCAAACCAATTTTGTGAAGAAGTTAACTATGCTGCCCACTAGTTTCCCTTAAGAGTCCAAAGTGCTAAAAGGCAGCAATCTTTGAAGGGATATTTCTTGGAGACTGTGATGCTTAAAGAATATTCGTCTAAGGCTATGGGATCGTGTTGGGATCATCTATAAAAACCTCTCTCGGTTTTTTCTATCTCAGAGGCGTATTCCTGTGGTGATGACTTTTCAGTGGAGGGAAAAGTTGCCAGATGCAAGCAGTGTAAAGTTGCAAAGTGGTGCAACTTTCATTCCACAACTTGTACGACCAAATAGACTATTCCAACACGTCTAGATGGGCACGTTTATGCTAGGGATGGTCCTCTTTTGTACCCAAATATGCCGAATCACTCCGAGCTACATTGGACCAATGATTTCCCTTAAGAATCCAAAGTGCTAAAAGGCAGCAATCTTTGAAGGGCTATTTATCAAAGATCATGATACTTACAGACTCTCCATCCAAGGCTATTAGATCATGTTGGGACCATCTACAAAAACCTCTCTCAGTTTTTGCTATCTTGGAGGTGTTTTTCTGTGGTGATGACTTTTCAATGGAGGGAAAAGTTGTCAAATGCAAGCAGTGTAAAGTTGCAAAGTGGTACAACTTTCATTCCGCAACTCGTACGACCAAACAGACTGTTCCAACACATCTGGATGGGTACGTTTACACTATGGATGGTCCTATTTTGCACCCAAATACACTGAATCACTCTGAGCTACATTGGTTCGACAATTTCCCTTAAGAGTCCAAAGTGTTAAAAATCAGCAATCTTTGAAGGGATATTTCTCGGAGACCGTGAGGCTTGCAAACTCTCCATTCAAGGCTATGGGATCACATTCAGACCATCCACAAAAACCTTTCTCGGTTTTTTCTATCTCATAGGCATTTTCCTGTGTTGATGACTTTTCAGTGGAGGGAAAAGTTGCCAGATGCAAGCAATGCAAAGTTGCAAAGTGGTGCAACTTTCATTCCACAACTCGTACAACTAAATAGATTATTACAACACATCTAGATGGGTACGTTTAGGGATGGTCCTCTTTTTCACCTAAATACACCGAATCACTCTGAGCTACATTGGACCGACGATTTCCCTTAAGAGTCCAAAGTGCTAAAAGGCAGCAATCTTTGAAGGGCTATTTCTCAGAGACCGTGATGCTTATAGACTCTCCATCCAAGGCTACAGGATCATGTTGGGACCATCTACAAAAACCTCTCTCAGTTTTTTCAATCTCGAAGGCGTTTTCCTGTGGTGATGACTTTTCAGTGGAGCTAAAAGTTGCCAGATGCAAGTAGTGTAAAGTTGCAAAGTGGTGCAACTTTCATGCCGCAACTCGTACGACCAAACAGACTATTCCAACACATCTGGATGGGTATGTTTACGCTAGGTATGGTCCTCGTTTGCAACAAAATACACCAAATCACTCCGAGCTACATTGGATAGAGTGAAATTAGGTGAAAATTTGATGCAGACACAAGGGAACAATCACAAATGCTTTCCAACCTGCCTATTTGAGGCATCTAATAAGATTATTTTGACCTCTTTGGATAGTCTGAAACTCCCTTAAAACTTGACAAGCAACTAAATACACATTTCCCTCTTTAACCCCCTTAAACCCTTGTAATTTAGTGAGAAACTAGTTTTTGTCCAATTACTCCACAATTTTCCAAAACACCAGACCAACACATGACTAATTCAAACACCCATATCCAAGTTACACAACATATATGAGAAACAACATAGACTCGTTTGGATCAGTGTTGACTTCCTATACATTCACCCTTGAAAAGGCTACTTAATTAGCCAAAAAATGCAAAGAAACATAGCTTCAAACACGACACAAACCCCTGAAACCTTGGGGTAGAAAATACATTTCCAAGAAAACAAATATTCTACAATTGGATTCCATTTGTATGGACCTGTAACCATCAAATTAGAAAACCCTTGTTTTTAGTGTAATTCTTGAGGGTTTATTGGATGTAGCACTTCCACAACCTTTCAGACTCTGCCACCACCTTAGAAACCTTTTTTTAGGCCCCAATATGCTTAGAAAACAAGGAAAATTTTGGTATCTCAGACATTTTTGCAAACCCTAGGGTAAAAACTCTATTTTCAAGTGAAAAAAAACCATAATTTTTAGACCTTTAACTCTTCATTTTATTTCAAAACCCAGTTCTCCATGCTTTCAACTCTTGAAATATCATTTCCTAATCCCTACCAACTCATCCCACTAATTCAAATTGGCACACAGTAGGTGGGATGAGATTCAGGCCAGTAAAATTGCAAAACTCTTATTCCCCCATTCAGGAATCCGTCTAAAGAAAGTCTGAGTTTTGAGGCACAAAATGAATAAAGAAACCATCTATTAAGAAGTCAGAATAAATTCAAGACATGTAATAATGTTTCTACATAAATTTTTGATACAAAAATGCTTGAATGGATTGTGCACAAGCATAAAACACAAGAAAAATAGTAAAATATGAACCGAGCAATCGAAACTTTATTGATTCAAAGAAAAAAAACTCCTTCAACCAAACCTGTCTCGAGCCCTTGAAGGCCTTAAGTACATTTATATTCCTTGGAATCCAACTCCCAATGCCTTTAAACACCAATATTAATTGAGTTTTGAAACCTTAATGACCGTTGAAGGCCAAAATACAAACATTTTTCACATTAATATGACTCATAATGAAATGTTGCACTTTTCCACTTCTAGCTTTACTATGACCTCACTTAATGGTTTGAAATAACATCATTACATTTTCAAAACACTGTTCTTGCTTGTCCCTAAACAAATTTACTAATTTTTCCTTCAAAGGCTACAAAGCAACAACTAGGACAAGTTGGGATCTCCATGTTTTTTTGACCCTAAAAGTTGAAAACTCCTCCTAATACATGACCATTAGGACTATTAGATCTCACTAAAGACAAAAACTCAAAATATTAACACTTTAATCATTGAAATGATCCACAATGATATTGTGGTGTAGGTCCTCCTGCACTAAAAATGGTGGTTACAACTTGCTAATGTGGGAAAATGAGAAATCTATATTGTCACAATAGAAAAGATGCTTAGACTAAAAAATCTATATTAATCTAAACAACTTGAATGATGATGAATTGGTGATGCAAACTATAAAAGATGCTTAGAATAACCAATCTATATTATTATAAATGACACAAAATATGATGAGATGGTAATCCAAACTATAAAAGACGCTTAGAATAACCAATCTATATTGTTGCAATCTATTGCATACCTCTCTAAAAGGATCAAAGCTCACTATTGTTGCAGTAGGTCCATGATCAATCATGCTAGGAATATCGCAAAAATGGGAAAATGAAAAATCTATATTGTCACAATAGAAAAGATGCTTAGATTAACAAATCTATATTAATCTAAACAACTTGAATGATGATGAATTGGTGATACAGACTATAAAATATGCTTAGAATAACCAATGTATATTATTCTAAATGACACAAAATATGATGAGATGGTAATGCAAACTATAAAAGATGCTTAGAATAACCAATCTATATTGTTGTAATCTGTTGCATACCTCTCTAAAAGGATCAAAGTTGGCTATTGTTTTAGTAGGTCCATGATCAATCATGCCAAGAATATCGTAAAAGTGGGAAAATGAGAAATCTATATTGTCACAATAGAAAAGATGCTTAGACTAATAAATCTATATTAGTCTAAACAACTTGAATGATGATGAATTGGTGATGCAAACTATAAAAGATGCTTAGAATAACCAATGTATACTATTCTAAATGACACAAAATATGATGAGATGGTAATGCAAACTATAAAAGACGTTTAGAATAACCAATCTATATTGTTGTAATCTATTGCATACCTCTTTGAAAGGATCAAAGTTGACTATTGTTGTAGTAGGTCCATGATCAATCATGCTAGGAATATCACAAAAGTGGGAAAATGAGAAATCTATACTGTCACAATAGAAAAGATGCTTAGACTAACAAATCTATATTAATCTAAACAACTTGAATGATGATGAGTTGGTGATGCAAACTATAAAAGATGCTTAGAATAACCAATCTATAATGTTCTAATTTGTTGCATACTTCTTTGAAAGGATCAGAGTTGGCTATTGTTGCAGTAGGTCCATGATCAATCTTGCCAAAATAACACAAAATTGCATACAAAATATCACTATTAAAGACACCTGCATTGCAATAGTATATAAAAAATCAATATTAAATAGAGAACACTAATGAACTTAATCATAATGAACATAAGAATTCTACCTTCCATTCTTGAAAATGCTATTCAAGTGTGCCTGAAGGGTCATCTCTTTGCTTAAGAGTATCCAATTTTTCTTCATGATTAGTATTACTAAGTGTCCATAGTTATTTTTTCTTTGGTCTGGCATGATGCTTCAATAACTTAACATTTGTTGCTATAACAAGGTGCGAATACATGAGAATGGTTTTTTGTTTCTTGTAGTCTTCAAATGCAGGTATGCCATTCTTTCTAATGAAGTATGTTCACAACCAAGTTCTTGCAACCACAATTGAACCTGTAGGATACACAAAACCATCATCATCTTCCATTGGTTGTGTTAGCTTATGCTTTCCCCGCACACATTGAGCCAACCAATAGTTTGATCTCTCTTCATTCCCCTATAGTGTAACAAATGCAAAAATATGTCCTAGCTGTAGTAGATCTGAAAGCATGTCATAATCAACTGAAATTTCCATTGTGTCATTTGTCATGGATATTGTTTGAGATAAAGGAGTTAGATATTGTGGTACCCATGTATCCAACCACTCACTTGACTCACACTAAATACAACTCGAACAAAAACAAGCCAACTCTCGTGTCCAAATGGTCCATGTGCCTACATCTGAGCTTTGAAATGAATGCATCTTTGAAGAATCTTTGATTGTATGACAATCCAATCTTCCTCCCACTATACCCTCCTCAACGAACCAAAAGAATCTACACACTATTGAATCAAGTGTTCATCCCTGTGACAATGTTGGAACTACACCAATCAATAATAGAACGTGCATCGCTGAATTTTGCTCTTGAAATCTTCAATTGCTCCTTAACTAGATCTCTCTTTACGCATGCACCTGCTCCATCATGCTCCCCTTTCCCATTTCCAGCTTCAAAAAAACTCCAAATATGAGGTAGACCCCTCTCTATATACATTCTACTCAACCAATAAAACATACGAGCATCCTTGAATTGACCTATGCAATTATCTGACCAAATTAGATGTCAGCCCAGTGCTATATCATGCTCCTGCAAGAACTCAAAAAATTCTCGAAACAATGTTGGACATACTCAAACGAGTGAGATCTATCATCACTCATATAAAAATGATACTCTGATTATCTTTCGATCCTCCTTTGTACTATCAGGTGCATGTATAAATGTTATGTGGACAAAAATAGCAATCTGAATGGAATTGTAATACTAAGATTGTACCTCATTTTGTGGTTGCAATGTGTAGTTTTCTGCAAAATCAACCACTGATATAATAGTGCCAATAAAAAAAGAGTCCTTACAAATCCTAAATTTTTTATCCAACCACTGAGACCTATGACTATGCCTTGCATACTTGTAGAAAATATTGTCCTTAAAATATGAAATAAAA